>PVKE010006252.1:0-55217 GCA_004027555.1 Craseonycteris thonglongyai
GACCGAGGATCGAATCCTGGCTCCGGCCCAGGCAGGACCCACATGCTGAACTGGGGAGTTCCCACAGTTCGGTTCTCTAACTGTCTCTGTCTCTGTCTCTCTCTCTATCTGTCAAAAGTAAAATAGAAATAAATATGCACTGAAGATAAAACAATTACTCTATAAATATACTCTATACTCTATAAAATATAAAAAAAAAACAAAAACAAATACATACTCAACAGTTTCCCTGGGATATATATCTATATCTATATATATCTATATCTATATCTATATATATATACACACACACACACACCCAGAAACAGAATGGTGGCATTGTAGGGTATGTGCATTTCAACTTTACTAGATATTGCCAAAATGCTTTTCAAAGTGGTTATAACTATGAAAGTTTACACTGCCCTGTATCCTAACCAATTCATGGTACATCAAGACATTTTACTTTCAGCAATTTGATGACTGTGATATTTACTTGTATTACTCAAAACAAACATACAAACAAAAAAAAAGATAGAAAAGAAAGCAAGAAAGTTATTCCCATTCAAAGAAACAAACAAGGCAGTTTTGGAGGCAGATAGACCCGGGTTTCATTGCTAGCTCTGCCTCTGAAAGCTTTGTGACCTTGGGAAGTGCCTGCATATCTCTGAGCCTCAGGGACCTCAGAACAGCTGAGATGAAAGAAGGCAGACACTGAGCACAACACACCCCAGGGGCACCACATGTGGCTGCTGCGATGATTTATTCTCAATGCCACTTGCTAATTTCAAGCAGGGATACAAACGAGCAACGAAAGAAGCCAAAAGGCAAACAGGAGACCAAAGAGGCTGAGTAATTCACAGATAGGATGCCCTGTCCTTGAGCAGTAGAACAAACTGCAGCAGAAAATAATCAGAACCTCCCTGGGATTCGTTTCATCAATGGTGAAAGACAGTGCTGGACCCCACTCAGGGTCCCTGCTGACTTCTCTTTATAGATGAAAATAAGAAAAGGTGATGCTGTAGAAAGCAGCCCCAGCTCGATGGAGCCTCGGAGGCCGTGCATGTGGAGAGGGCAGCATCCGTGACACCTCTGACTGGAGTGGGAAAATTAGTAAAATAAAAAAATTATTATTTAGAAGGTGCACCTACACATCCCATTTGAACTTCACAATGACCTCTGGAGGTGTAGACAAGGCAGACAGCACGATGGCTTTTGTGTCCAGGGTCAAACAGTTCGGATGCCCTTTGTATGCCACGGCCCTGTCTGAGAAGTACACATGGGACGTCTGGGGCTGAAACGCAGCTTGAGGGCTGCAGGTTCTGGGAACAGCATGCAGGGACGAGGCTGGGCGAGCAGAGCAGTGAATCAGTGTGCACTGGCAGGCTGACCCAGTAAAGATGCCAGGGCTATTCTGGGTGGCATGTGGGAAGAAGGGGCTGGGGGAAGGGGAGTCTGTAATTGGGACACCCAACTCCCCATCTACTCCCTCTTCTGGGCCAGGCCTACGGTACTTTCCATGGTGGATCCCTCTGTGGTAAGCCAGCTGTGGTCCATGGCCCAGAGCGGAGTCCTGGCTCTGCATGCATCCACCCCTCCCAACAGAGACCTGCAGACACAGTCAGCATGTGCTTAGTAGGTCCTAGGAGTTCTCTTAGGACTCTCCCTCCAAATGGCTACTATCACTGTCTTTTCCCCCCCTTAATACTAGAAGTCACCTCCTGGCTCCATCTCAGGGGCTGGCCCCCTTCTCATGACGCACTGTCTGATCACCCCCTTTCCTCTCCCGTTCTGCAAACAGGCATCCAACATCAAAGGGCGTGTTTTGCTTGTAGGTCCTTCACAGGCCTCTGCCACAGCGAATCTGACTTTCTCCATGAGCTGGTCCCTCTGTCCTCACAGGTCAGCCATCCACCTTGCAGCACTCTCCTGCATGTCTGAACTCTCACTCTTCCCATTTCCCTTCACACGGCTCCCCAGCCTGCCTGGGAAAGGTTGACCTGTCTCCCTGCTACAGATTCTCTTCACTTCTCACAGGCCTGTGAGTGAATCTAGAGATGCAACCCAGAGCTGAAAACTTTCTTGCTGAGGTAAACTTTGCCTTCAGATGCTGTGACATCCATAACCACAAAGAATTTTGACTTAACATTACTTTGAAAAAAACAAACACTTTTGCAACCAGCTCTAGCAATAACTATTTTACAAATATGGCCTTTTAATTTTTCATAATAAACTTGATTTTTAATTGCGTTTATATGAAATTATCTTCGGAGGGTTGGATATTTGGCAATGTCTGTGGCCATGGTTTGCAGTTCACAAAATTCTATTTGTTACTTTAGCCCTTTGGCCTTTGCAACTCCAGCTAACCTAGATTCTTTTCAAAGGCATTATGGTGCAGTAGAAAGAGACTGGACTTTGTATTTAGAACATTCTGAATTGTAGTCCCTGCTCCACCACTTGTGGCCTTGAGAAGGTTTTTTTAAAGCTCTCTGAACTCCAGTTTCTTCACCTGTAAAGTTGGGCTAATAAATATACTCTGTAGGATGGTTGAGGTTGAAGTGAGAGAATGTGTGAGGCTCCAGGCCAGCACCTCCCACAGAGGAGATGATCAATAAATGGTTGCAATCACACCGATAAACCAACATAACAGTTGTGAGCACGCCAGTGAAACTAGACTGCCTTCATCCCGTAGAAGTGCCATAGGAGGGCAGTTTGGTGGGTTGTTTTTGTTTCACCTTTTAATTTTTTATTTAAGTTACCTCCATGTTTAGAGAGAGAACATTCCTTGTTCTCTAAATAGAATCAGGATAGGGAGTTAAACTGGTTTTGTTTCAACCCTCCGAAGATAATTTCATATAAACGCAATTAAAAATCAAGTTTATTATGAAAAATTAAAAGGCCATATTTGTAAAATAGTTATTGCTAGAGCTGGTTGCAAAAGTGTTTGTTTTTTTCAAAGTAATGTTAAGTCAAAATTGTTTGTGGTTATGGATGTCACAGCATCTGAAGTTATTGTACATCACTAGCAGCCACTGAAGAGATGGGTGGAGAAAAAAAGAAAAAGGGATAGACTTCCAAAATACGTTGATATGGGCATGTTTCAAGAATTGCCTGACTATAATCCCCTGTTTTAGAGAGAGGTGGGGGAAGAGTGTGTGGGGTAGATGCTTGTTGCTAGAGTAGGAGGAGGGATAGTGTTTTTCCAAAAGGTTTCTACAGGGATAGCATGACTTCAGGTAATTTCTTTCCAACAATACTTCCATCTTCTCCCTTTGAGCAGCTTTCAGAATACCACAGGCCACAGTAAAGCCAAACATTCTACACCTGAACTGAGCACATGAGACCATGCCCTGATTAGTAAAATATGCTTTGGGAAGAAAGAGTTTTTCAGCCCTGATTACGTTGCAGAGTGGAACCCAACACTGAGGGAAGGAAGCACCTTCCCTCTCAGGAAGGGAACCCGAGCCAAGGACTCAGACTCCATGGCTCCCCCAAACGGAACAGGGTGGGGGTGGGGAGTTTCTTTCAAGGACCTCCCACCCTCAGCCTTCCACAGTGAAATGAGTGACCTGGGGCAGATGATGTCTGTGACTCTTGCATCATGAAGCTGCCTACCCTCCAGCTGTTTTTACTTTTCTTTTGTATTGTTTTTTTTGTGTGTGATTTTTTTTTTTTAATATATATTTTTATTTATTTATTGACAGGGAGAGAGAGATACAGAGACAGAGACAGAGAGAGAACTGAACTGGGGGAGCTCCCAGGTCAGCATATGGTTCCGCAGGGGCCGGGGCCGGGGCCGGGGCCGGGGCCGGGATTCGATCCCTGGTCCCCGGCGCTGCAAAGTGAGCGCCTAACCCACTGAGCCATCCCGGCTTCCCCAATGTGTGTGATTTTTTAAAGAGTTCTGAGATAGTATTTATTGCAGTCATCAGACAGCAAAATGGACAGTGACATTACAAACAGAAAAAAATTATAGTAGTAATTCTGAATCACATGTAGTTAGTTGATCTGTTGGTATTTATTAATAAGTCTCTTTGAAGTAATTTATTTATTGGAGTTTTTCATAGAGAAATCTATAATAACTGTTTATAGTATTTGTATTTAAGTATAGTAGAGAACACTGATATGTCATAATTGTCTTAATACCTTTTACCTTTACACAGATTTTCTTTTCTTTTTTTTATTGATTGTTAAATTTATTGGCTGACTTTGGTTGGTAAAAATTACATAGGTTCCAGGTGTATGATTCTACATTACATCATCTTATGTATTGCATTATGTGCTCACCACCCAGAATCAGTTCTCTTTCTATCACCATATATTTGATGCCGATTTTATTTCCCATACAAATATACATACTTTGTATGTATTCTGTATAAAATAGCATGGTTAAATTGTGAATATACTTAACCATAATTTTGAAAAACCATGTAAATATATTTATATCTTCACCTTTTTAATATAAAATGTTTAGGAAACACAGTCCTGTTGGGATCCAGCTACAAGTGCTGCTAACATAAACCCACAAATGCAGGCTGGGGAGGAACTCAGTGCAGAGTGAGGTCAGTTGCATGTATCTGTCAGGACTGATTCTTCCCAAAGAGTTATAGAAAACACTACAGTGTAAGCCAAAGCAAGAAGCCTTTGAGGAATGATCAGAGTTTTCTGGTTTTTCAATGGCAAAGAAAATACTGAATCTTTCTCTTTGTCTTATTTTCCTCCAGTAAGAAGGGTGGTGGCGGAATCAGAAGAGAGAGGAAAAGTGGGGAAAGAACATCACAGGCAACGAGCTTTACTGTGTCTGGCCCAGAATTGTTGCCAGAGGGATTTCTTAAGACACATAAAAGAGCACAAATTTACCTTTAATGCAGAAGGGAGAAGAGACAAGGAGATGGAAAAGCTAACAGTTGAACAGTAAACCAAGACCCCTATCTGTATTTTGGAGGGCTTCTTTCTTTTTACAAGTTATTACTGGTATCTATTCTAAAAATTATTTAAAGTGTGCTATTTTCAGATAGTTGTGTGTGTGTGTGTTTTAAGCCAGTCAGATTTAGCAATGGAGGGTTATAAACCAACTTTCATGGCACTAATGTTAATAAATTCTGATAACCCACTACTGTCGGACCACCCTGATAGCTGTTTTAATTTCAAAAATTTGTTAATCATTTTTCAGTGTATGCAAACCATCTTATTACTGCAAAAATGGGAAGTTATTTAAAAGGTTATTTAGTTCAAAAGTTATCTGAGTTATTTAAAAGGAAGAAAGTAAAAATAAAGAATAGAACTTGGTCATTAGTAAGGAGAAAGCTCAGCTTTAGGCAAAGTACCCATCACACTTTCAAGTCCAGATCGTGTGCTTGAGGCGGTCAAGCCAAAATGGCAGAGACAACTTTTTGAGAATAGCCTCCCTTGAAGCATGAAACTACACAACAAATCAAGATCTTGTCTCAATCCCAGATTAGAGACTAGGGGAAGCTGGGATGGCTCAGCAGATTAAGCGCTCACTTTGCAGCCCTGGAGCCTGAGGACTGAATCCCCGGCCCGGCCCATGTGGACCCACATGCTGAACTGGGGTGTGCCCCCAGTTCAGTTCTTGCCGGGGCCTATGCAGGAGGCTCCCAGCCCAGTTCCTGCCCTGCACAGCCCCGTGCCCATCTGTGGAGTGAAACTACGGTATATGGAAAACTAATGCCGTCAACTATGGAGACTGCTCTGGGCTCCTCCCCCTTGTCTGTCTCTCTTTGTCAAAAAAATAATAAAAAGGGGAAGCCAGGATGGCTCCGTGGGTTGAGCGCTCACTTTGCAGCGCCAGGGACTGAGGATCGAGTCCCGGCCCCGGCCTGTGCGGAGCCATGTGCTGAATTGGGAGCTCCCCCAGTTCAGTTCTCTCTCTGTCTCTGTATCTCCCTCTCTCTCTCTGTCAAAAAATTAATAAATAAATAAAACTTAAAATATGCTGGCCAAATAAAGTTGCCTTTAAAATAAATAAATAAATAAATAAATCCTTTAAAGGAGGCTAAATAGGCATGACGAATGGAATGCATCATCTCTGGGGTGGGGTGGGAGTCAGGGTACTGCCATAAAGGTCATTATTGGGATAATGGGCTAAAACTGCATATTGTCTATATAATAATAATATTGTATCAATATAAAATTTCCTGAATTTGATCACTGCACTGTGGTTATGTAAGATAATGTCTTCATTCTTAGGAAATATAGGTAAAGGGTTAGGATGTCTGCAATTTAATTTCAAAAGGTTGGGGTTAGGGAATTAAAGCAAGAGGTGGCAAAATATTAATTGGTGAATTTTGGTGAAGGGTGTAGGAAATTCTTTGTACTATTCTTGCCTTCTCAGATCCTTGCATATCATCTCTAGCCAATGTAAAGAAATTCCTCCACCTGTAAACTTTCAATTTAGGAAGTTTTCTAAGCACAAAATAACCCAACAGAGCAGAAGCCTCACCAGCATCTCTCTCCAGCAGAGGGCGCTGGAGTAGTGGTTTTCTTCAAGCCTGGATTCCTTGTTGGAATTGGAAGCCTTACCTGGAAGCTTTGGGGGAAATAGTTAAGTCCTGGGATTCACCCAAGATCCTTTAAATCAGATTCTTTGGAGCTCACTTTAAAGATAATTCTAGCTGCGGCTAGGGTAGATTTTAAGTCTAAAGTGACAGTGCTGAAAGTCTTCTACTCATGAACTTGCCATTTACACACCTTTGTAGGGTAAGGTAGGATACCATTGACAGGGGTGGGGGGGTGGGGGGGGGGGTGGGGGGGGTGTTCTTGATTAAAAATTTGGTCTATCTCCCGCCGTTCCCTAGCTTGTTGTGCATTCTTTCCAAAAATCAGGACTTCTTTAAAACACCGCGGGACACGGGACAAGTTGTTAGAAATCAGGACTGCCCCGCCAAAAGCGGGACGTCTGGTCACCTTATTGTAGGGTCACCTTGGATAGGATCAGCCTTTTAGAAAGTAGTCAGATGAAGTAAGCATCTGATACTCCAGTGAGAAGCTGTAGATGTATAAAGCTAGCGTCCAGCCCCAGATTTGGGGAGGCTCCAGCACTACCTTGGCATATATATTCCTAGATAAAGATAGCAAAGAATCTCCGGAGGGGCGGGGGGCCGGGATGGCTCAGTGGGTTAAGTACTCACGTTGCATCCCTGTGGACCGAGGATCAAATCCCGGCCCCAGCTCCGGCTCATGTGGACCCATATGCTGAACTGGGGAGTGCCCCCAGCTCAGTTCTCACCGGGGTGAAGACCCCGGCCCAGTTCCTGCCCTGTGCAGCCCCGTGCCCACCTGTGGATTGAAACTATGTGGAAAAACCAATGATGTACAACTATGGAGACTGTTCTGGGTCCTCCCCCTTCTCTCTGTCTCTGTATCTCTCTCTCTCTCTCTCTCTCTCTCTTTGTGTCAAAAATAATAAAAATAAATCTTTTGCCACTAAGGGACCATCGTCTAGTCATTCTATTGGGTTTGAAAATCCGGTCTTGTTCTTCGTGGCCACCAGCAGAGGGAGCTGCGCGCGCGCGCGCGCACACACACACACACACACACACACACACACACACACACCACCCCACCCCCAATAAAAAGTGTGTCTAAGGGTGAGGATGTGGACACACACACACACACACACACACACACACACACACACACACACACACACCCAATAAATAGTTTGTCTAAGGGTGAGGATGTGGTAACAGGTGCTGAATCACGGAGCTGAGTGAAGCTATAAAGAATGGATCACACTTCTGTCTTTCCTGATCTGGTTACTTCTCTGTATTCCCTGCTGGCCTCTGAGCTCTAACCGTGTCTATAGGATCTTATACGGTGCCCTACACACAGTAAGGCAAATAGTAACTATTGTTGGTCTTGGCACCAGACCAATGAACATTCACCAGACTGGCCAAATGTGAGCACTCACTGGGATTGCCAAGCGGCTGAGATCCTCTTCCTAACTTCCTTAGGCCCCTCATGGTGTATTTTCTGCATCCCAGGCCAATGAGACACTGTTTTCACCAGGATACCCTTCCTTCACGGAGACCTCTCCCCACAGGCCCCTGGCCATCCCCAAGTCCCTAGGCCCAGACGACTCACACTCCAGCTGGCACGAGTGGCTGGAACTTCCACTGCTCCTCCTCACAGTCCAGGAAAAGCCGGTTCATGATCTTGTTCTTCTCCTCAGGGGGGATGAAGTTCTCAATAATTAAGTACCTGGGAGCAGGAATGAGGAAGATACGGGGGGTTGGGGAGTGAGAGACCATGCATGAATAGGGAGGTTGAAGGATCAGAAGCAAGAAGCAAAGAGGCAAGGGGAATAGAGGTGGAGAAACCAAAACGTTGCGGGGGAGGGGATTCCTATAGAAAATAGACCTTGAAAATCATGTCTAAAGCTGAGAGTGTAGGCTCAGGGCTATAGGGGCTCCTTTTGGCCAGCACCCAGCATGCACTTCGGGGGTTTCATCATATGCAGGCTGAGGAGGGAAGGGAAAGAAACAGGAGGTGGAAGAAGCTCCAGAATTTGGGCTTCTCCCTCATCCTTCAGACACGTTCTATTCCTAAGACACATGGACTCATGGCTCAGGTGACCAGATTTTAACATTGGTAAAGCAGGACACCATTGACCGAGGGGGAAGGGGTTCTTGATTAAAAATTTGGTCTATCTCCCGCCGTTCCCTAGCTTGTCATGCATTCTTTCCAAAAATCAGGACTTTTTAAAAACGCTGCGGGATGTGGGACAAATTGTTAAAAATTGGGACTGTCCCACCAAAAGCGGGATGTCTGGTCACCCTACCATGGATGAGTAGACAGTTGGAACAAGGCTTAGGAAGAGGAGCCTGTCAGGGAGGCTTGGGGACAGAGGGACCAGGAAGGGGAAGAGGGGGCCTACTTGAGCTTGAGTTCCCGGGTCTGCTCATTCTGTGCCTCCTCCAGGTCCTGCCGCACGCGGATATACTCGTCATGCTGGTCCTGGATCTCCGCCTTCACCGCCTGCAGCTTGGCGTAGAGCTGGGTGGGGATGCGGCAGCTCAGAGGCTGCACGGTGAGGCCCCGGTGTCCAGCTTGGGTCCACCAGCTCAGCACAGCATGAGGCCAGGGCCTGGTCTGAAGCGCCCTTCTACTGGGCCACCATGCATCGGAACAGGCTGTCCCTCCTACACTGTGGCCTGTTACCTGTTTTTTCTGCTGTCAGCATCCTGGAATGTTCAAATTGCAAGGGACCCCAGGGAGCCTTCTGATCCAACATCCTCTTTTTATAGATGAGGAAACTCAGGCATAGACGTGCTCAAGGTCACACAACTAGTTAACAGAAGATCCGGAAGCAGGACACAAGTACAGAACTGCTAGTCCAGGGCTCAGGGAGAAGAAGAGGCCTAAGCCAGTTTGGAAGGTGACCCATCCCACTCCTACCACTCCAGGGACTCTCAAAAGCAGGTGTGGAGGGCAGCACCGATCCCACCCACTGAGAGGGGTGTCCCTGGAAACGGCCATTATGGCTGAGCCTCTGCCTGGCCCTCTCTCGGGGAGCCACATTAGCAACCCAAAGAGCTCTCTAGGATCTCCCCAGAATCCAGGCTGGAACTTGCTGCTTCCTGCCCTGGACCCTCATCCCATATATACACTTCTCCCAGCCTTGGACTTTGCAGAGTCCTGGCGGCCAGGTAGTCTCATCCTTTCACATGTCCTCCAGGGTCCTGCATCTCCTGCCTGGAGCCCCCTACCCCCCACCCCCAAGGCTCAGGCTCCCTCACCACTCTGCCTGGCCCTGCTCTAGGTCCAACTATCCAAACTGTGACACACTGGTGACATCGTAAAGGGGAAAGTTACCCGGATCACGGGGACAGCAACCTTGGACACTGGAAGTGATGGCGTTCCCAGCCTATCAGGCCCAGCCCAGCTCAGGAGAAAATGCTCTATTCCAACCCAACACCAGACCCTGGCTGCGTCCACGCCTCCCCCCAGCAGCCCAAGCAATGCAATGGAGGTTCAGCAGTTCAAGCCAAGTGGGGAAGAGGGCCGAATGCACACACTCCTTGGGCAGAGACTGCCCTCAGACACCTTGCCCCCGTCCTGCGGTGGCATCTCACCTTCTTGAGTTTCTTGGTTTTGACCTCCACCTCCTGCTGCAGGGACGTGTAGGTGCCACGGAGCTCCATGGTCTCCTCATCTCGGAGCATCATCTCCTGCTGCATTTCCCGCTCACGGCGTTTCTAGGCCAAGGCAGGGCACAGGGGTTCAGGGCAGCAGCACGTACCGGCCAGGGCCAAGGGAGCTCAGGGACAGGCTCACTCTGCCTATCCTGTGGTGTCACTGTGGCCATAGCTGCCAGGAGGGAGGAGGGAGTATCCCATGGCCTACGCCCACTGCTCCCACCCCATCCTCAGTGGAACCTCTGTGAACCTTCTTCTCAGCTCCTATGGCCATGCCTTTGCCAGGCACTGCCCATGTGGAGGGAGATCCCAGCCCTAGTCACTGCTGCATCCCAGAGCTGTCAACTACGTATGCAGATGTCTGTCCCAGGGGCCTCACCTGCTCTCCATGTATAATACTATTACAGTTGACTGGGCAGACCAACCAACTGCGGTCTTGGTGACTCAGAACACAGTTGTACAGCTGGCAAAGAACTTGCACCTTGTGGAAGGCCCAGGAATTAGTACTTGGAGCCCTGTGGAAGCTGACGTCATGGAGACACGGCGTTCTCTCACCCACCCTCCAGCAGTGCCCCTGCCAAAGGCCCTGAGCTGGCGCACCCGTGGGACCCAGTGGCATGCCTTAGGCTGTCGGCACTGTTCCTCAGATCCTGAGTCCATGATGACTTACTGCTCGATGACCCCCAGACATGACCTCAAGGCCAGGCACCCTCAGGAACCTGAAGGCCCAGGCCTACCTGCTCAGCAATCTCCTGCCTCTTCAGTTCCAACATCTTTTGCTGCTCGTTGGTGTGATCCATGATGTTCCTGCCGCCGATGAGCAGCTTGCTCTCCATGGCCTGGGGACACAGAGGGGTTTAGACATGGGTTTCTCAAAGGGCCACAGGATCCCCAGGTTGAGAGGTTTTGCTTCCCTGCTCTCTCTGGTCCTTCCAGGAAGGGACCCAAGGTGTGTTCCAGGTGGGGCTTTGCGGCCCCTCCACAAGGATGAGGTTTTGCCTCCAGCCTCTTGGGCCCCAGTACAAGGTTCCCATTGTCAGCAGGACTGTTAGGTGAAAAAAAGAGAGGGAGTCCCTTGGGGAATGTAGGGCACCTGATTGATTTGCTGTGTCCAGATGGAAAGTGGATCACCATGCCTTGGGGGGGTGCAGGCGGCCACCTAACCCTGGCAATCAGCGCCCACCTGCTATCGAGGAGGAGGAGACAGAAGATGCAGCCTTGGTGATGCACCCTTGAACTAACTGGCTCCTGACTCAGAAAGAGGCCTCTCAACATAGGCAACCAACAAGTCCAATCTTAGGCTGACGTGGAAAGCAGAAGCCAAAGGGAGGAGACTGTATACCACTAAGCGGCTTATGGGGTCCCAGAAGCACGTGCCCTTTGGAAATGGCCAGAAAAAGACCAAGATGCTGCCCACTACCTGCAAAGCCTTGGCCAAGTTACCCCTTGGTTCTCACACCTATAACATGGCAACCACCCGGGATTCAGGATGGCTAGTATACATTTGCTGAGCATCGTCTGCTAGGAGCTGAGCCGAGGACGCCCTTAACAGATACTATCTCCGTGCTCACCCTAAGAGAACCCAGGTAACAAATGAAGCCACTGAGAGTGACTAGCCTAAGGTCATGCAGCTAGTCAACACAGAGGCGACATTTGAACCCACCACCCCTCGTCTTACTCCTGAGCCCCACGCTGTGTGAAAGCCCCTAGCCTAAGGTGACCAGACGTCCCGCTTTTGGCGGGACAGTCCCGATTTTTAACAATTTGTCCCACGTCCCGCGGCATTTTAAAAAAGTCCCAATTTTTGGAAAGAATGCACGACAAGCTAGGGAACTGCGGGAGATAGACCACATTTTTAATCAAGAACCCCCTCCTCCCAGTCAATGGTGTCCCGCTTTACCAATGTTAAAATCTGGTCACCTTACCCTAGCCTAGTGCTTGGCCCAGACATTCCACAGATACCTACTGAACCTAAAGCTTAAATGATAACAGGTGTGTGTAGGATGTGACTGTACATGAAATGCGTTCTCACTATTGCTAATCAGAGGGTGCTGCCCCGTGGCTCCCTGGCTGTCCTGTGATTTCATCTCAGGCCTCCTGGAAGGCTGAAATCACCTTGAGCCACCAGAAGAAACTGGCTGCCACCCCACTGGAATTTTTCCCAGTGGAACCAGCTGACCTGCATTGAAGGTTCTCAAAGCAGGGGTTGCTTCCAGAGAGGGGAGAAAGGGACCCCTGAGTCACCTGTGAGAGCCCCATCACTGGGACAGAGCAGGACAGGGGTTAAGGGTTGCTTTTGGGAGGTGAGAAGTTGGACTACATAAAGGTGTCAGAGGTTATGGAGCCAAATTCCTCTCACTACCAGGGAGTGGAGATTTGGGGGACCCAGTGTCTGGCCTGGCCTCCTGTTCTGGGACACATTTGTCCACTTCATCCTTGAGTCCTTACATTTCCATTGGCTTTTATATGACTCTAGTGTTCGCCCCCTAAAAAAAAGGTCACTAGGTATCAAACTTGGGTGCATTATCTTGTCCTTTCCGCTCATGGCTGTGGGAACTCCCGGGCCAGATGCTCTAGAGAAGACTCTAGTGTAAGGAAGGTGCAAACAGCAGCAGATGCCCTGCTGTTCCCTGCCTGAGTTAAAGATTGGGGAATGGCATTAAGTGAGAAACACAGGACAATGAACCAAGAGGAGGAAAACCAGTCTTTTTTGCACCTGCTACATGTTATGTGTTTCACATTTATTCCTCCTACTAACGCTTTAAGCCAGGGTTGTCCAACCTCCTGACTTCCCGGGGCCACACTGGAAGAAGAATTGTCTTGGGCCACACATAAAATACACTAACACTAATGATAGCTGATGAGCTAAAAAAAAAACAAACAAAAAAAAAACGCAAAAAAATCTGCACAATGAATCTTAACAGTGTTTTAAGACAGTTTACAAATTTCTGTTGGGCTGGCCTGGGCCGCACGAGGCCCACAGGTTGGGCCAGTTTGCTTTAAGCAGTGGGTCTCAAACCTCCATGTATATCAGAATCATCTGGGGAGCTTTTAAAATGCAGGTGATTTCAATGTGCTGTCAAATTTGAGAATCACGGCTTTCTGAAGTCTCCAGAATCATCATTACCCGGGAACAAAATGCAAAATCCCAGGCCCTACCTAGACCTAGTGAATCAGACTCTGGTGTAACCAGATCTGAGGTGATTTTAAGTGGTGTATTATTAGTACCATCATTTTCCCAAAAGCTTGAGAGGTTAAGTAATCCATCCAAGGTCACATCATGGCCATTAAATATAAATGGAGAATGCAGATCCAGGTTGGCCTGGCTCCAAAGCCCAGGTTTTTTCTACTGCAGACATTGTATTAAGTGCTTTAGGAAGTGGAACTTGCTACAAGAAAAGCAACATGTTTCTGGCAAGAGGAAATCATGTCTGACTAATCGCCAAGGTTATTATAGTACAAGGGGAAGCCAGTGGCCAGGGTTTTAGAGGTTAAAATGCTCCTGGTAAGGTTCTACCTTAGAGGTTATTCAAAGTTACATGGGGGTAGGGTAAGGAGATAGAGAAAGGGAAGTACTTTTTCATAATAAAAGAATGGATTAGGGGAAGCCCAAGTGCTCAGTGGGTTGGGCGCTTGATTTGCAGCCCTGGGGACTGAGGATCGAGTCCTTGCCCTAGCCTGTGCCCATATGCTGAGTTGGGGTATGCTTCCCACACGGGAGGCCTCCGTCTCGGTTCCTGCCCTGTGTGGCCCTAGCCACCTGTGTGGAATGAAACCATGTTGAAAGCTGATGACGTGCAATTGCGAAGACTGCTCTGGGCCCTCCCCCTTCTCTCTATCTCTTTCTCACTCTGTCAAAAACAATAAAATAAATCTAAAAAAAAAAAAAGAATGGATTAGAAGGAAACAAAAATACAGGCATCGCTCTAACAGCAGGTTTATTCAAACCACGGGAACTCATAGCCTACTTGCAGCCCAGCACAGCACAGCTTTGAATGCGGCCCAACACAAATTTGTAAACTTTCTTAAAACATTATGAGATATTCTTGTTTTCCAATTTTTCTTTTAGTTCATCAGCTATCAGTAGTGTATTTTATGTGTGGCCCGAGATAATTATTCTTCCAATTTGGCCCAGGGAAGCCAAAAGATTGGGCACCCTGCTCTAGATAGAAAAATGTTCACATGATAAATGTTGGGAGTGATCGCCATTAGAAAGCATGCACCGGTGAAATGGTAATACCCAGCTTCACAGAAGCTTCAAATCCTTCCAGGTAGTAAAGCATATGAGAATTTCTAGGCTGTGTGAGCCAACAAAAAATGGCAGATGAGCTTCAATTACAGTTTTACATTTTGGCAAAAAGTATTCCTAGCTCTACTGATTAAATGATAGCTGTGAGCAATCAGTTATAAACCAAAAAAGGGAGGGAGGGGGGAGTCAGTCTATTGTTCCCATCAGACATCGACTTAATATGCTGCCACAGCTAAAAAATACTCATCAGCATCTGGCCAGGCACCACCGTGAAGGCTTTTTGGAAACAAAAGTCATTCTACCCTAATCTAAAACCATGATGCAGCTGAACCTGGAGTTCTATGTACAGTTCCCTCCCTGCATCTTTGGGGACACAAAGGAGAGAGATCCAGAGAAAGGTGGCTAAAACCATCTAGAGAAGGGCTATTCTAAGAAACTTAAAAAAAAAAAAATAGGACTCTGTAGTCTGCAATGACAAAGGAAGGTTAAGAGGACAGGCTGGGAAGCTACATGATCAAAACAGGTGTGAAAGGTATTTGTTCCCTTATCCAGTATAAGGAACCAGAGATGAAACTAACAATAGGGCAAAAATAAAGTCTGGCAGACTGATGCTCTTAATTTTGTTTTGTTCAAACATCTGGCAGATAAGAATAAAAATAATTCTTTAAACTTATATTTTAGATAGAAAAAGTCTATTTTCCTATATGATAATATTGGGGTAAGGTGGTAGATAATGACCAAATACATTATTGTATTGCTTTGAGTAAAGCTGAAATGGACAATGACATGCAGGGAGATCATTAGAGAAAGTGAATTTTTGTTGATCAGATCACATGCCAATTAAGTATATGTACTATATATGCTTTGATACCTAATAATTTCAAGCCAATACAAAACAAAGCTGGGGAAGCTGGGATGGCTCAATGGGCTAAGCACTCTCTTTGCAGCCCCGGGGTCTGGGGATTGAGTCCTGGCCCCAGCCATATGCTGAACTGGGGTGGGCTTCCCATGTGGGAGGCCCCCAGTTCTGTTTGGGGCAAGCTTCCCATGCGGGAGGCCCTGAGTTCCTTTCTCACCCCCCACTCCATTAGGCTCCTGGCTCCAGGGGTGTGTCTCCTATGCAGGAGGCCCCGCCCACCTGTATGGAATGACATACAACTATGGAGACTGCTCTGAGCCCTCCCCATTCTCTACGTGTGTCTCTCTCTCTCTCTGTCAAATACAATAAAATAAATCTGAAAAAAAAAAACCACAATAAAAAAACACACAAAAAAAACAAGAAAGAGAAAAAAGCACACAAACAAAAACAGGTGTGAAAAGCAAACTTTTCCAATCAATCCTAGTATACAGAGTAAGAGCTTATAGTTTGAGTTCTTAGGACAAATAAAGGGAAGTTTTACTATGTACAGAAAGTAATAAATTTATGGAATCTGCTACTTCATGAGCATGGGATTAAATGTTAAGAAATACTAGGGACACATTTTAACCTTTCATTGCCTTCCTCTCCTCTCAGAAAAAATTGTGCTAACATCAGAATAACCACAGAAATAAAACAAAAGGAGAAAAGGCTTCACATTTTCTTTACCACTGCTAATCCGCTTCTTTTATTTTCTCTGCTTTTTCCAGCATTTTCCATGTACACACATCATTTTGTTCACATCTGGGAAATGGTGTCAATATAAGCTTAGGGCCTGTTATGTCCACTTATCAAATATCTCAAGCATTGTTTGTTACTTCCATGATTTTTTTTTTTTAAGTTTTATTTATTTAATTATTTATTTTTTGACAGAGAGAGAACTGAACTGGGGGAACTCCCCAGTTCAGCATATGGTTCTGCATGGGCTGGGGCCAGGATTCGATCCTTGGTCCCCAGCGTTGCAAAGTGAGCGCTTAACCCACTGAGCCATCCTGGCTTCCTCCATGATGTTTATAGTTTAATGGCTGCATAATATTTAGAGTGGACAATTTATAATATACCATTTCATTAATCCCCATTGTAAAATTATTTTTGATTGTTTCAAATGTTTGCAATAAACACCTTTGTGTGTATAAATTTTGCTTTTTTAATATACTTTTATTTATTTATTTTTATTTTTGACAGAGAGAGAGAGAGATACAGAGACAGAGACAGAGAGGGAACTGAACTGGGGGAACTCCCAGTTCAGCATATGGGTCCACACGGGCCGGGGATGGGATTCGATCCCCGGTCCCCGGCACTACAAAGTGAGCGCTTAACCCACTGAGCCATCCCGGCTTCCCCAATTTTGCTTTTTTAGATGACTTTTTTTGAAGAAAATTACAGGAGTAGATAAAGGGTTATAAACATTTTTATTGTTTTTTTTTTTTTTTTATCTTTTTATATTTATAGAGAGTAATCATTTTATCTTCAGTGCATATTTATTTCTATTTTACTTTTGACAGATAGAGAGAGAGACAGAGACAGAGACAGCTAGAGAACCGAACTGTGGGAACTCCCCAGTTCAGCATGTGGGTCCTGCCTGGGCCAGAGCCGGGATTCGATCCCCGGTCCTCGTGGCCTCAAAGCGAGCGCTCAACCCGCTGAGCCGTCCCGGCTTTCCCATTATAAACATTTTGTGTATCTTAGAATGTACTGTCAAATTACCTTTCTTTTCTTTTAAAGATTTATTTATTTTTTTTATTGCTTTTTGACAGAGAGAGACAGACAGAGATAGACAGAGAGAATGGGGAGGGCCCAGAGCAGTCTCCATAGTTGATAGCATTAGTTTTCCATATAGTTTCACTCCACAGGTGGGCACGGGGCTGTGCAGGGCAGGAACTGAGCCAGGAGCCTCCTGCATAGGCCCCAGCAAGAACTGAACTGGGGGCTCATCCCAGTTCAGTATATGGGTCAGCCTGGGCCAGGGCTGGGATTCGATCCCCAGGTTCTGGGGCTGCAAAGCGAGCACTTAGCTCACTGAGCCATCCCAGCTTCCCCCAAATTACTTTTCTAACAGTTTATAGCACATAAACTACTGCCAGCAATAAATAATGGAACCACTTTTATTAAAATGTCATATAAAATCTACTATAATAAAAGATATAGGGGAAGCCGGGATGGCTCAGTGGGTTAAGCGCTCACTTTGCAGCGCCAGGGATCGAGGATCGAATCCAGACTCCGGCCCCGGCCCGTGCGGACCCATATGCTAAACTGGGGAGTTCCCCCAGTTCAGTTCTCTCTCTGTCTCTGTCAAAAAATAAATTAATTAAAAATAAATAAATAAATAAATAAATAAATAAATAAATAAAAAGATATAAAATTGAGCCTCTCCACTTTATATTTTCTATGCCTTTGAGGTGGTCTTCCGGAGGTCTTATCTCCCCTCTCATAATACACCCTTTTACGCTCTTTTGGGTGGGTTTTTCTTTTTAATATTTTTTTTTTTTTTTTGACAGAGAGACAGAGACAGAGACAGAGAGAGAACCGAACTGGGGGAGCTCCCAGTCCAGCACATGGTTCTGCACAGGCCGGGGCCGGGACTCGATCCCCGGTCCCCGGCGCGGCAAAGCGAGCGCTCAACCCACTGAGCCATCCCGGCCTCCCCTGGGTGGTTTTTAAGTGAGGAAGTAGACCTCTGATTTAAAACAATTCTGTTTATTCAAATTCCACCTTCTCTAGCTGCTCTCCTCTTTCAAAATTCTGCCTGACAACCAAATGGGCTCCAAAACCAGGTAACCCATTTGGATGCTGCCAGGTAGAACTGGAGCTGCCAATCAGGCCTGGAATTTGATGCATCAGCTAAGACTACCAGCAGCCCAAGTCCCAACCCTCCTACCAGCGTGACCATGACATGATTTCCTGGCCTAGGTTCCGTGTTAGTTCTTGCTCTTCTTTTTTATTGTTTTTGACAGAGAGAGAGAGAGACAGAGACAGAGAGAAGGGGGAGGGCCCAGAACAGTCTCCATAGTTGTACATAGTTTGTTTTTCCACATAGTTTCATTCCATAGGTGGGCGGGGCTGCATAGGGCAGGAACTGGGCCGGGGTCTCGCCCTGGTGAGAACCGAACTGGGGGCACTCCCCAGTTCAGCATATGGGTCAGCACGGCTGGGGCCCGGATTCGATCCTTGGTCCCAGGGGCTGCAAAGTGAGCGCCTAACCCGCTGAACCATCCTGGCTTCCCAGTTCTTGCTCTTCTGCCTTAGTGTTAGACCTCCTTGAACACAGAACTCTGCTTTGGAACCTCTACTTCTGGCTGAGCCCTGGGCTCGGGCTCCCCATGAAGAGAATCCCTGGATGGCACCTAACGGCCCATTAAACACCCCTATTCTGTGCTTCTCTGCTGGCCCTGCAAAATCCAGCAGGGACATGGTCTGAATGACAACTGAATTTGCCTATCACTTACTTGCCAAGTCCTGCCCACTTGCCCAGCCCACACTATCAGTCAAGACTGCGGACAGAACTTGTTTTGTGCTTCTCTCCAATATCAACTCATGCTGTCTGAGTCACCCCCATGCTCTGAAATATGTCACGCACGAGCTTCAGTATTTTGTGCTTTTGCTTTTTAATCCTCCCCGTTTTTCTGAGGATACCAGTGGCCAACTCCTCCTTGTCCTCAGAGATTTCTATCCTTAACTATCACCTCCAGAGGGCAGGCAGGGACAGGACTGCCTCAAATACCCAGGCCCACTGCATGCCGGGTGGGGGTGGAGGGTTCCTAAGCAGAGAGGCTGGAAATATGGGATTCCTAGTTCCCAGGAAAGATTCTCTGGCGCACTGAGCTGCCTTTGTGGTCTCAGAGCAAAGGAGTTATATAGGTGGGTGGAGCCTGTGGATAGGACTGGGTTTGGTCCTACTGGTTCCACTTAAGTAAGTCCAGGGTAATTAAAAAGCCCACAGAGGCTGTGGGGGCAGAAGAGACAGGGCTGTGAGTACCAGGGAACCATGGTCTGACTCTGGAGAGAGGGATACAGATCATAGGTGACCTTGGAATGATCAACCCCAACCCCTTGACTTTGCAGATGAGGAAGCTGAGGCCCAGAGATGGAGTACTCTAAGCCTGGAGCTCATTATTAAGCAGTCTTTATGTGTATGTACTCCTATTTTGACTATGCGCTTCTAGATAATTTCGTCAATTTGATCAGGGTCTTGATTCCATATATTAGAGGCAGGTCAGCTGCTATGACAATTAGCAGCCAAGATCACCACAGGAAACGTGTCCGCTTGCAGACACAGTTTGAGATACTCAGAGGCTCACCTTTTCCTATTCCGGGAGCAACTGGAGTATAAAACCGGAAGGTTTTGGAGAAAGGAGGCCCCAGCGCTCATTAAGTGCTGATCTGGAAAGCCCGCATGGAGACAGCCAGGCCCAGCCAGCCACTCCTCTGAGAAGATACCATCAGGTATAATTTTACAAGGACAAAGAAGGCAAACAGGCTCTGCGCTGCCACTGCCAGCTACTCTATCACATTTTGTGGGAGAAAGGAGTCTCATGTAACTTTCCATGTGCCTGCAGCTGGGCTGGGTCCTTTTTACATTAATCATCCTATTTAATCATCACAAGAATCCTCTGAGATAATGAGTATGGTCCTCATTTGACATAAACTAAGGCTCAGACAGGTGAAGTGACTTTGCTCAAAGTTATGGCACCAGTAAATGGCAGAAGGTACATTTGAACTCCTAATTCCAAGTCCAGTGTCCTTTTCCCTCCTCCATTCCTTTCTCCAAGGTTCAGGCAGCACAGTACCTTGGAGAGAAGCAGTATTTGGTATTGGCACCTCTGCCAACTCAGGAACCATCAGGAAAGCTCAGAGCACCATTTCTTTCTCTTCCAGCCAAAACAGGCAGGGATCTGCTCACCTGCACTTCAGTGAGAAAACCATGAGCACCTCAGATCTGATCTTGACCTTCACCTCTCCCCACCTCATTTCCCTTGCCTACTTGAGGTGTTCTAGAGGGTTTCTCTTTAACACCAGGGATGCAAATCCAGACAGATAATAGAATGCTACAATGTCAGAACTGGATGAGACCTAGGGAGGCACGAAGTGCAGACTCAGCACTTTACAGGGACCAGAGGGCTTAGAAAGGCTGTCCTGGGTCACAGCCTCCAGGCAGTGCTCGGTGACTCCTCTCCAGCCCTCACTGCCCTTCAGTCAGGCCGTTTTCTACTCCTGACCCACCGCTTCCAAGGTGAATCAGCGAATGGTGTAGAAAGCAAGGAAGCATTTATTGATCATGTTTTACAGTCCTTGGGTGGGAAAGTGACTTATCCAAGGTCATAGGATTACCAAATACCTGGGTATCATTGAGTATTATCATCAACACCCGGTTTCTCTCAAGTATTTACCTTTAGGCCAATCTTCCAATTAGATGTTAAAACTTCTATAATTTTTCTCCCTTAAAAATTTAAACTGGGAAGGCTGGGATGGCTCAGCGGGTTAAGCGCTCGCTTTGAAGTCCCGGGGACCAAGGATCGAATCCTGGCCTCGGCCCATGTGGACCCATATGCTGAACTGGGTGTGCCCCTAGTTCAGTTCTTGCTGGGACCTATGTGGGAGGCTCCCAGCCTAGTTCCTGCCCTGTACAGCCCTGTGCCCACCTGTGGAGTGAAACTATATGGAAAACTAATGCTGTCAACTGTAGAGACTGCTCTGGGCCCTCCCCCTTCTCTCTGTCTCTCTCTGTCTCTGTTTCTCTCTGTCAAAAATCAATAAAAATAAATCTTTAAAAAAAAAAAATTTAAACTAGTTTTTAATTAAAAATGTTTGCTGTAAAAGAAAAAAGTAAAAAATGGTATGAAGTAAAATATAAAAGTACCTCTCCCTATTGAAATACTTTGAGATAACCACTGTTATTGAGTATTCACGATTTCATCCAGAAACTTAAATAATTTAAAAGCAAAGTCAACTATAATAACTGACATATGTTCTTAGCCATGGGCACTCAAGATTTGCTGATTACAGGAATGAATGGCTCTTGGCTGAGGTCAGAGGCTGGGCATTTGCATCATAAGGAAGGGCAGAGATGAGTTAAGCATCTCAGCAGACAAGAGCTCCCACTGGGGCCTATTAACCAGAGATGTGGCATAAATCCTTCCTTTCTGAGTTGGTATCACAATGTGGAGGTGAAGATCCTGGGCTTCAGAGTCAGGCAGACATAGGCTCATACCCTGGTCCTACCATTTCCTAGGCATATGACTGTGGGTTGTTCCTCCCTTAATGTACTTCAGTGTCTCCATTTGTCACATGGAGATTAAATTAGTACTACTTCATGGTCCTATTGTGAGGACTGAATAAACAATGCACATAACAAATAAGAGTCGAGTGCCTGGCATGAAACATGCACTAAAGTATTGGTAGCTACTGTTATCATGACTACTACTCCTGTTGTTATTATTCTGCTGGTCCATCTCAAGAAAGAAGAAAGCCTGCAGTTCTATTACCTAGTGCTGTAGAAACAATTCAACCCAGAGCCTGGCACTCCTCTACTGAGGACATCTGGGAGGAAAAGGAGACAACTCAAAAGGAACTCTAGTCTGACCAGGAGTTAATACCCAAGAATATCTCAGGATATTAAAAATTCTAGATACAACAAACCACAAGTACAGGTGCCCTGTAAACTGAGCACAGGGGTCTGCCTTGCAGAGCCTACAGGGCTGAAGGATCGGAGGAGCCATTTTTATATCCACTCAGATGGCCGCCTGGCTCAGCAGCTCTCAGAAGTGCCCCCGCCTGGCCAGGTGCAGGAGGCTGGCAGGGCACAGGCAGGAGAAAGGGGCCCTTCTCTAGCTGAATTCTAGACCCTTCCTCCTCGTCCTCAGAGCACGAGACTGTTATCACAGTTATTTCAGCCAATCTTGCACTATCGGGGGGGCGGGGGCTGAAAATGAGTAAGAGCAATGTGATAATACACTCCTCCAGCCAACACACATCCAGAGAAACCCAACACTGGACCAAAAGGCCTGCTGAGCCCCCATACAACTTGAAGCCCAGAATTTTTGATGGAAATGTATAAGTCTTATATACTTTCTGCTGTTCAAATCTACAAAATTCCCCCAGATCACAACAATTCTGTTAACTCCACACCTGCCAAGGGTAGGAAGGAGTATAAGTCACAGTTTCTATCAAAGCCAAGAGGCCATGGACTCTGATCCAGATGCCGGACCCAGCTTGGAACGCTGGTCACTAATTACTGAACGGCTTCTCTCAAAGGTCGTGGATGACAGTCCCTTGATCACCTAGCCTCAGAAAGCTCCGTGTTTGGCATGGGACTGGTGTCCTTGGGGCCATGCAAATGGAACCAGACTAGCTTTGGGAAAGAGGATGCTCCCTAGATTATTGCGGGGGAGTCTCTGGAAACTGGGTACAGCCCTATTTGGAGACTAACATCAAGATCAGACAGTGGAATGGTAGGGAGTATTTAACTCTCTCCCCTGCAGTACATTCTCTCCCAACTGTAGTTTCTACTCCCCAGAAACCCTGCTGTGCACCCTTTACCCACTCTTTGCTTCTTTCTCCCTGACTCTGTGACCCTATTTCTCTTTCCCCTCTTCACTGTCTCCCTCTGTTCCTTTCCCATTTTCTTCTCTCTTCTCTTGTTCACATTGTCTTACTCTAATTGGCCATCATAGAGCTAAAAATATGTATCTTTTATTATTGAATTCATACATTAAATTTAAACCCTCTGATCTTAATTTTCAAAAAGATGAAATATTTAAAAAAATAAAGAAGATGAAACAGTTTATATTTTGCTCTAGAAGATGCTATCTCAACAATGAAAGACTTTTAAGAGGAGGGGATTTGAGGATCATCCAGTTCAAAGGCTTTTCTGATACATGTCCCTTTAGCACACCTGTGACATTCAGTTTCTCCTTGAACACTTCCAGGGATCAGAGCCAATTACCTCTTGAAATAGCCCATTTCTAACCGTTTAAAAAGTTCTTTATATTGAGCTTAACCTGCTCGAATAATTCCCACTTCCTGATTGTTAGGGCAATCTAGGATACAAAAACTGCAATCAGCTAAGGGCAGGGAGGCACACATGAGGATCAAAGGATAAGGGACCAGCTGGCTAGGAGGTTCTCCTATTGGAGTACTTGCTTGGGCAGGAAAATTGAAGAGATATATTGTAGCCAGACTCTGGTGGGCCTTGAATGCCAGGCTAAAATGTGATGTGTTTTGACACATCAGGAAGGTGACCAAGTGAAAACATCCACTAGCAGTTGGAGATAACAATAATAGTTATTATTTACTGAACACTTATATGCCAGGAACTGTGCAAGGTGTTTTAATGTTAAATATTTCATTTAATGCTCCAAATAGCACTATGACGTAGGTACTGTTATTCCGTTTTATAGATGAAAAAACAGGTTTCAACTAGCAAATCACTAAACTCAGGCCTGCTTGACTCTGAAGCCCATGCTCTGAATACAGTACATGAGCACTGGACTTGGGAATCACTTACATGGAAGGAGAGAGTGTCAAGAACAGAGAACCACAGGTCTTATTTGAGCCCTCTTCTTCAAAAGATGGGCCCCCAACTCCAATCTTGTGTTTGCTTCTAAATCCCACTGATCCATTGTGTTTTGTCACCTCAAATTCAACATGTTTACACCAGCTCCTGTCATTTTTCCACCATCTTCCCAACAACTAGTTTCCAGCCTGATATTCCTAATCCTTTAAGCATAAAAGAGGATCAAGTTTTGTGCCAAACCAACCTAGGCTCAACTAGATTTGCTATATACAAACCACGAGGCCTTGGGTCTGTTTTCTCATCTATAAAATGGGAACATGAATAAGACCTTTCTTGGAAGGTTCTTGGGATTGAATGAGATAATTTGTCTATAATACATATAGTATAGTGCTTGGCACTTAGCAAGTGTTAGGTAAATAGGATTATTGCTGCCATCACTGTTCTGCAGGTTGAAGATGCCCTCTCCTGTACACCCATTTATGGTTAACCCAATGCTGAGAGGTGGGAGGAAGAGACCCACAAAGCAGATAGTAAAGAGTCAATGCACTTTGAGCTTCTTGCAACGACCTTATCCCTCTGGCTTTTGGGGCTGCAAGGTCTCTTTTCTATACTTAGCCTGGAGCGAGTTGGGTATCCAAGACTCCCCTGCTCTTCTCCCTCCAGACCTACTTACTTGGGGATCAACACGCACTGCTGTTGCTTCTACCTCTTCCACTGCCCTCTTCAGTTTGAGTCTGCATTTTGTGTTATCGGTAGCCCTTGTTTTCCCCCACACGCCCTCCTTTCCTTCTAAGTATCTAAAATCAAAGTTTTAGAAATCATCTGTTCCAATCCTTCAAAAATGAAGTTCAAAATTAAAGCAGTCATTTGAAGATTTTTTCTTACACAATTAAATTTGAGTAAAGTAGGTCTTCTTCCATGCAGTCTGCATGGATTCACCAGTTCTCATAGCAGAACGTGCATTGTGCACAGATACCGTATTTTCCAGCGTATAAGACGACCCCCTAATTTTACAGTTAAAACATAGGTTTAGGCCTATATTCGCTGTATAAGACTACCCCCCACTTCCGAGGCTGTAGTCTTATACAGCGAATATAGGCCTAAACCTATGTTTTAACTGTAAAATTAGGGGGTCGTCTTATACGCCGGAAAATAAGGTATTTGAGTTATCACTGTGCAAGCCGGTCTCAGTGTGGGGTTCCCTGGGACTTCCCCTACTCCCCCCCCCCCCCCCCCCCCGCCCCCAGGCCTAGTATGCTATCCAGCCCCCTGGAGATATATTAAGTGTGGATTGTTAATGATTGATGATGAACATGGCACTGATCACCATCACAAACCCTCACACATTGGTACACCCTAACATCCGGAGGCCCTCAGTAAACAAGGAGAGATGAAAGGAGACTAAGGAGACAGACCTGGTGTTTGTACACAGTGAGGGGAGAACAAAGGGAATGGGGAGCCCGGAGGTGGCAGATAGGGAGAGCAGGAGAGACAGACTGTGAGATGAGTCAGAGAGACTGAATGAGGGCACTGGGTCGCATCAGCTAATGCTTAGCTGCCCCCAGAGAGTGGTGTGAACTGAAAGAAGGGAATGGGAGAGGTGAGAAGCGGGGGTGATGCCAGACCTCAGTCAGTGGGAACCAGGGTGTGTTGCAGATGTGGAGCAAAAGCTCAGCTCATTTCCTGGAGGGCCCCAAGCTCTTGCCTTCTGATCTGTTCTCACTCTGGTGTCCTTGGTCTTTCTTGCTGGGCTCTGCTCCCAGAGCTGCAGTTATGACAAGGCAACTGGGATGGCAGGGGAAGGAAGGAGTTAAACTAATTGCAAAGATGTCAGTCCCCGGGATCACTGGATCCCTGCTTGGCAGACAGAAGCCACCAGGTGGCTGCTAAAGCCCTCCATTTATTTGGTGCTTTCAACATATTTCAAATGCCCTCACACTAATGATCTCAGTTTTCAGCACAACCCTGTGAAATAGGCAGGGCTGGGATTATCTCTAATATGTTCCTTCCCTCTTTACCTGTGGATCCCTCAAGAGCCCTCAAATTGTCTCCTTCTTCCTGGAAACACGCAACCCTGAACCAGGTGGTGCCATAGGAGCTATAAGGAGGTTGGGGTCCTCTATCGAGACCCCATTCTGCGCTTGCTCCCTGCTGTCTGACCTGGGCTGGCCTGACGAGAAGTCATAGGATGTGGAATCATTCTCCTCCTGGAATTTCCCAGGCACCCCTCCCCCTTTGTTTATATCTGAAAGCCTGGCACAGAATAACCATTTCACCCACTCCCCAGAGAGCTATGTCAGATTTCTCATTAAGCAAATAGAAACCTGAGGCCTAGAGAGGCACAGACAGGCCTTTGCCCTGAGACACACAGTAGCCAACATGGAGGGCTCCATGAGTTAGAAAGAACTCAGGTCTGGGGCCACCAGAAAACATGGGTTCTAGTCCTGGCTTTGCTGCTTATCAGCCAGGGTCACCAAGACAGTCACTTAACCTTCCCAGACTTGGCTTTCATTAACTGTCAAATGGAAATAATATTCATCTCTTGGAGTTGCTGGGAGTATTATAAGAGACCAAGATGTCAAAGTGTTATATAAGGGAATGCCAGGATGCACTGGGTTAAGCACTTGCTCTGTAGTGGCAGGGTCTGGGGATCAAGTCCAGTTCTGGTCCCGGCCCTGGCCTGTGCAGACCCATATGCTGAATTGTGGTGCGCTTCCCATGTAGGAGTCCCCTGGCCAGGTTCCCGCCCTGGGTGGCCCCACATCCACCTGTGTGAAATGAAAGTATGTAGAAAACTGATGCTATACAGCTGTGGAGACTGCTCTGGGCCCTCCTCCTCCTCTCTGTCTCTCTTTGTCTGTCAAACAATAAAAACAAATCTTTACAGTGTTATATAAAAAGGAATTACTTTGATTATCAAATAGCATAGGTAACATCAGGATTCTGTTGTATTGGAAAGAGGTTGGGCCAAATGTAGAGTCGAGGCTCTCCTACACTTACCTATGTGGCCATGGGCAAGTCCCAAGCTCGGTTTTCCAAGGCCCCTGCCAGACTTAAGATGCGGTTCTGAGAGGTAGGCCTCTGCTGTAAGAATTCTGGCATCAGCTGCCCTGATCTCTTGACTGTCCTATGATCTGTGCCTCACATTGCCTTAGATCCAAGAATCTTACTGATGGAGCCAGCCAACACTGGGAAATCCCATTGTTCCCAATGGGAAGAATCCCACTGAAGTTTTTGCTCCATCCCTCTCCCCATTTCCACGGGGCTGAAATGTGCTTCTGAATTCTCTTAGCCTCCATTTCCTCCCAGGCTTAAGGGGTGGGGGTGGGGGGGTCACAAGGGGAGAGAGGGGCATGGCAGTGGGGTACATATGCCCTTGGTCATGACACCATGGACAGATCGCCCATGTAAGATTTCCCAACGGAATGCAACAGAGGGCCTGGATTTCCTTCCTCCTAGGGATACTTGAGTCTAACTGTCCTGCCTTTAACATCCTGCTTCTCTCAGATGGACCCAAATGTCCCAGGCACCTGACTGTTTCTTTGAGGAAGCGGTTCAACATAACCCTTGCTGAGCTCATGGAGGTGAAATGAACATTATATATGCAAGGCCAGAGCCCCGGGTGCAGCAGCACATTCTCACAGCACAATGGCATCCAGCGCATCTGTCATCTTCCAGTGGCTACACCTCTCCCTCTCCAGGCTGGGCTTGCCTGCTCCCAGCCCACACTCCCAAGAAGAAATAAGAAATGGCCATGTTTTGCTCTCCCCAGGAAGTGGTCAGCTCATGGTTCCTTGTGTCCTTCCTCCAACCCCTAGTGTTGAGGGCTCCAGGGACCTAAAAATGCCAGGAACGTTGAGTGATGGCATCTGCAGCATTGAAATCTAGCAGGTCTGTGGCTGGCCAGGTAGGGGCCTCTGTAGCTGAGCCCCACCAAAGGCCTGGAGGCTCCCATGGGGAGGGATCAGCTCAGGAAGGACACTCAGGGCCATGAGGAATTGGATCTCACTGGGATGAGGCCTGGATGTGGGTACCGTGGGTTTGCTTCTCAGATTAATAGAGGTCAAAGAATTATCAGGTTGGAAGAACCTTAAAATCACCTAGGCCAGGGATGGCGAACCTTTTGGCGATTGAGTGCCAAAGTTTATGAAGTAAGAGTATACTCGCTTGACTCGTGTGCCAACCCATCGAGTGAGATAGAGGTATCGATTATTTTTATGTCTAGAAGAGCATAAACAATAATTTTTTAAATGGTATTCACAGCTCCGCGTGCTGAAATAATTGCTCTGCAGGCCACTTTGGGCACATGTGCCATAGTTTCGCCACCCCCGACCTAGGCCAACCTTCTATTTTACAAAAAGAGAAATGGAGACTTGAGGAAAAAAGGAAGCCACTTACACAAAGTCTCTCAGTGAGCTGTAGAATAGCTAGGCCTAGACTCCAGGTCTCCAGTATAGCGTCCAGTGCTCTTTCCACCCTCTGTGTGATCCCCCAAATCTCTTTCCTAATGATACCATGCAATGGGACCTGCCCCGCATGGGCCTAGTGGACTGCTTTAACAGGGAGCAAAAATCATTCATAGTCCCTCCTTGCCATGCAAGAAATGAGAGTACAAGGCCCATGGGTTCCGGCTCAGCTCTTCCACGTTGCAGCGTGGAACCTTGGGCATGTCACTTCTCTGAGCCTTGATTCCCCACCCGTAAAATGGGGATTTAAGAACGCGTAGCCCAGATGGCTATTGTAAGGATCAAATGAGATCATGCATATGGGGCTATCCAAATGTCAGATGTTATTATAAAGGAGTGTGAGGTTTGAAGGTACTGCAGTGGGCGGTCACAGGGGAGGAGGCTATGCAAGAGTGATGACTGACACTCAAATGAGGCTGTGGGCCTGCCTGGCTGTCCTATGAGCTGGACCGCTATGAGAAAGACATGCAGCAGGTCAGACCAGCCCCAGCTCATTGGCTCGAGAGACTACCTGTCTGCTTTTCTGTGTATGAGTGTCCGTCCATCCTCTGAGGTGCTCCCGGGAGGCTCTGCCTGGAATGTACCTGGCTGCTCCAGGGGAGCATTGGGCAGGAGGGCAGTGCACGGTGCTGAGACAGGACACCTTCTTCAGGTTACATCACAGACCTGCAAAGAAAAGCCTGCCGGCCCAGATCCCTGCAGGGACCTCTGAACGGCGCTGCTCCTTCGGGGCCCTTACCTTGTACTTGGCTGCAAGCAGCGCTGTGGCCTGCTGCTCGCGTCGCAGGTCTTCCAGCATCTTCTCCTTCTCCTCCAGCAGCTTCCGCTTCTCCTCGCTCACCAGGCTGCGGTCATCCTGGATGGCCGCCTTCTCCTCCTCCAGCTGCTCCTTCTGCTCCTGCAGGTACTTCTCCATGTTCTTGTCCAAGGCTGATGCGAGGATGGGCTGAGGTGGCTGGTGGTTGTTGTTATGGTCATCCTCCTCTTCGGCCACCCAGGCCTCAATCACGGGCCCCTCAGGGTACCCGGCGGGGGCTGAAATGGCCTTCTTCCTGCGGCTGCTCTTCCTCCGGAGCCGCTTCCCCAGCATCCCCCTCTTCTCCAGCTGGGCCTTCAGGCGGGCGATCTCCTCTTGGAATTCCCGCAGCAGTGTGTCCTTGGGGTCCTCATTGACCCGGGGCTTGTTTTTGATATTCTTGGCCCGGTTGGCAAAGCGCAGGGTGGAGAGGCTCTCGTCATAGCTGTGAGAAGCTGGCCCCAGGGTGGCCACCATGATGGTCTTGGCATTCCCACCGAGAGAGTCCTGGAGGAGCCGGGTCAGCTTGGAGTCCCGGTAGGGAATATGGGTGCTCCTGTTGCCGGCCAGAGCAGCGATCACATTGCCCAGGGCAGACAGTGAGAGGTTGATTTTGGAGGCCTCCTTAGGCCTCTCTCCACCCCCACCACCCCCTCCGCTGCCGCCGCTGCTGGACTGTGTGGCTGTCCCTCCGGCTGTGTTGGGGCCTGCCTTGTTCTGCCGCTCGCTGCCAGCCAGGTCCACCAGGTTGAGCTTGCCCACACGAATGTGGTCCTGGCCATCAGAACCACGCTCACTGCACTCCACGGTGATGACGAAGATGGCGTGGGAGCGGGAGCTGACCTCGTTCATGTGTGTGCTGCCCACTGCCCGGGTCTGGTTCCCCAGGTTCATCACGTGCTCGATCTCCTTGACATTCTTGGTGACAAAGGAGGAGAGGTCCTTGATATAGACGCCTGTTTCGGGGTTTTCCTTCAGCTCCAGCCTCTTGCCGGGCTCCTTGGAGAGCAGGTCTCGAATCTCCTCTTGGTAGATCTCCAGGTAGGAGGCCCTAACCAGGTACTGCTGGTTCTGGGAGCGTGAGATGTGGGTGAAGATGTGCTCAAAGGCATTGGGGATGACCCCACGAAGCTCGGGCTCCACCCAGGTCCCCTGCATGGTGTACGTCTTGCCAGTGCCTGTCTGGCCGTAGGCAAACACTGTGCCATTGAAACCCTGCAGCACCGAGTCTACCAGAGGCCTCACAGTTTCATCATACAGGTCTGCCTGCTTGGAGCTGGCATCATACACGGCGTCAAAGGTGAAGGTCTTGGGCAGCTCCCCCAGGGCAGCGCGGGGGTTCCGCAGGGTGACCTGGCCCAGTTTCACATCCATGGTCAGGATCTGCTCGTGACCAGCAGCCTCCTCCTTCCGGCTGAGGGGGCGGCACCGGGCCACCACCTTCAGGGCCTCGCTGGCCTTGGTTTTACTGGCCATCTTGCTCCTCTAGCTTTCGTGCCCCGCGGCCCCCTCCGCAGCACGGGTAGCCCTGCGGTCCTCCCTAGGTCGGTATCACCAGGGCCAGCCCAGCCCCCAGGCACCGCTCTTCAATCCGCATACAGCCTCCTCGGGTGGGGATGCTGGGAGGTGGTCCCGCCGCTGCTGCAGTCCGGGTCTCCTCCGCTCTCCGCTGCACCGGCTGGGCAGGGTGACTTAGGCAGAATCCCCGGGCAGCCGCGGGAGCCGCGCCGGCCGAATGGCAGTGCCCGGAGCCCACCCCATGCTGGGGCAGAGGAGCGCTGCCGTAAACAGCTCCGGCAACAATGAAATAAAGGAAGAGGAAAATGGGATGGGGGTGGGCGGCAGAGCTGTCTTCTCCTCCTCCTCCTCCTCCCCTAGGGATCCATGGCAGGGGCTGCAGGTCCGGGGTGGCCGGGGGTCCCGGCCCTTCTGAGGGCAGAGGCTCACCTGGAGTCCTCCCCCTGAGCTGGAGGATCATTCATTGCAGCCAGCGCTGCTGCAGCTGCTTCTGCCTCCGCCTTCTCCGCCGCCGCCAAGGGAGAATGAGAGAAAAACAGAAGGGGATGGGGCGGAGCAGCGGCGGCGAGTGATGTTGCAGCCGCGCTGCGGCCCCAGCTAAGCCGCCCGGCTGGGGTGGGGCAAGGGGAGGGGCCGCGGGACAGGAGATGCGAGCCAGGCGCTGCCCGTGCGCGGGGCACAGGGGTGCATCGCTGACCCGCACCCCCGCAGACCCTTCCGAATGACAGGCTCGAGTGCCGACCCACGTCCTGCGCCCACCAGGCGGGTGCAGCGCAGCCACCGCCTGCCGTCGCCCCCCTCTGGCCCTGAGCATGCTGGGAGTTGTAGTCCTGCCTTTGTTAACCCGGATAAGGCAGGTTGCTGCTGCATTCGCCCGTCCGGGAAGCCCCACCCTCTCTGGCATGCATCGCCCCTGGAGTGACTGTGACTGCTGAGGTTGCAACCCACCTGGTAGGGGAACGGAGGTGACCCACCAGCCAACATCGTTCCCCCGCAGCCACCACTCTCCATCTCTCCAATACTCCTGCCGTTCTGCCTGCAGACCCGCACATGTCACTGCTCCCTTGCAGGGTGTTGCCTGGTACCCTATCTCTTAAATGTTTCTCTACTCTGTCCTTTCTCCTCCCTACCCTGGCTTACTTCTGGCCTTCCTGTTTTCTCTCCTGGACCCACCTTCCCCTGGTTCTCTCCTCACCTGTTCTCTGCATATGCACCCTAGTCCCCTCCCCTCCTCCTCCATCAGCCTTCCATATTGAATAAAAGGCTCTCCATCTTCTGACTCCTCCCTAACTTCCCAGCCTCCCCTTCAGCTACTCCTGTACAGATCTGTATTCCAGACATTCCTTCCTTCAGAGAGTTATCCAGCACCTGCTAAACCCCAGGCCCTATTCAAGGAGCCGGACCTTCCTGTCCTCAAGGAACTCACATTCTGGAAACCATGTTGTATCTAGACTGGCTGTGCTGTGTTGTGTCTTTGTACCTGTGTCCAGAGGACCCTGTCACCCTTCTGCACTTGGTGCCTTGCCACTTGGGCAGTTCAAGCACCTTCTCTGTGAAGACTTCCCTAACCAATGTCTTTTCCATAGCAGACAGAGACACATAATTTGCATAAAACAAAACTTGGGTTCCAGTTCCAGTTCCGATCTCTACACGTTTGTGTGACTGGGCATTCACTTACCTTGCCCCAGCCATAGTTTCCTCATCTGTTTAAAAAAATTGGAGACGGAGAGAGAAATAATACCTACTTGAGAGAGTGGTTGTGAGATTTAAAGGAAACAATGCAGAATTGTACCAGTGAGAAGCCTTATTTGAAAGCAAGCGCTTACTATGCACATGGCCTTGGCTTGCCAGACACTTCTTGCTGCCTTGAGCATCCTGTACAGGCCAGGTCTGTGTTTGGTGTTTCTCTTGGGGTGGGGGCTCTTCATATTTTTTCCTGTATGATACAAATCAAGTGTAAATCCTCAAATCCAAGGACCAAGCCAGTGTCCTACTAATGTTCCCCTCTGAGGAGGAGAGCTGAATCTGTGGACTGGGCCCCAGTTGTCCTTACCATCCAGATTGAGGAGGTGCTGTCATCTGAAATCTCAAGGCCCTTCTTCATAGAGGCACCAGAAGAATCTGTCCACAAAACATTTCCAATCATCTTATTCTCTAGAGGGCCTAATCAGTTAGTTGTTTAACTTTAGAGAACCAATCTCCTCACCTCTTCCATCTTCAAATCCCCAAGACCTGAATGACAGCTCAAATGGAAGCTTGGGGTTAGCTGGTGGCTGGCCCACTTCTGAAGTTTTTTTCTTTTTAAAAGATTTATTTTGATTGTTTTTGATAGAGAGAGAGAGAGAGGTACAGAGACAGTGACAGAGAGAAGGGGGAGTGCCCAAAACAGTCTCCATAGCTGCACATCATTGGCTTTTCCACATGGTTTCATTCCACAGGTGGGTTCGGGGCTGCACAGGGCAGGAACTGGGCCGGGGTCTCACCCTGGTGATAACCGAACTGGGGGCACTCCCCAGTTCAGCATATGGGTCCTCACGGGCCTGGGCTGGGATTTGATCCTCAGTCCCCAGGGCTGCAAAGTGAGCACTTAACCCACTGAGCCATCCCGGCTGCCCTCCACTTCTGAAGTTTCTTGGCATTCCTCCGCCCTTTCTTTAATCAAACTTGACTGCTTGTGATTAGCTTGGCTTTCGGACCAATTACTGGGTGGTGTTTTGGCTTTGTAGACTAACCTTTCTTGGCTCTGGCAATATGACTTCTAGATGGACCATTTGGCTCTTATATTCTTTTCTTGTTGCACTTGGCTTTAATTTGTGGACTACCCTTTGGCTAACTCGCTTGACACTATGATGCTGAATAAAAAGGATTCTGGCCCTGTTCTCCCCACCGGATGTCATCAGCTGGTAGGGCACTTGCCCAGATCCTCCCATATGAGAGGCAGACCTGATTCCCATTGCTTACAAGATTTGTGACTCTGAACAAATTATTCACCTTCTCTGAATAGCTATTTTGTGGAAAAGTGGATAAGAATGCTTACCCAGGGAAGCCGGGGTGGCTCAGCTGGTTGAGTGCTCGTTTTGAAGTCTCCGGGACCGCGGATTGAGTCCTGGCCCTGGTCCCTGTGGACCTATATGCTGAGCTGGGGTGTGCTTCCCATGCAGGAGGACCCCAGTTCGGTTCTTGCCCCCCAGTTCACCCATGTGGGAGTCCCCCGGCCCAGTTCCTGCCCTGTGTGGCCCCTGTCCACCTATGTGGAACGAAACCATGTCAACAGTTAATGACATACAACTATGGAGATTGCTTTGGGCCCTCCCCTTCTCTTTGTCTCTCTCTGTCTCTGTCAAAAACAATAAAATAAATCTTAAAAAATAATGTTTACCTGACTCACAGAGTTTATATGAGGATTAAGTGAGATAATGTATGTGAAAACTCCCAGAGAATAGAAGTCATTAAAAAAATAGTTTTGCTTCATTTTGTCTTTTGCATTCAGGTTGTTCACATTCTTTGTCTCCCTTTTCAGCATTGTCTTTAGACATCCTTTCTCCCCTCACCCTTTTACATACTCAAGTCTCTAGTCCCTCTAAGGTCCTCCAAACACACTGTACGTTTTCACATCTCCATTCCTTTGCTCATGCTGCTCCTTGGCCTGAAATGTCCTTCTAACTTTGTCTGCCCCTGTCTACAGAGCCTCGCCTTCTATTCATGCCACAACTTGATCTTATATGGCTTCTACTTCTACTGCTCAATGGAAATGTCCCTTACCAGGGACATCAGTGAACTCTATGGCCTATTCCAGTGGGCCCCTTTCAATAATCCACTTCCTTCTTTGTCAAACTCTCATTGCCCATGGTTTTCAGAACCCTGAACTTTTCTGGTTTTCCTTCCACAGCTCCTAGGAGTTCTAGTTGCTCAATTTTAGTCTCCTTAATCAGTTGATCTCACTCAATCCCAACATTAAATGTTGGAGTTTGCTAAACCTAAGTCCTAAGCCCTCTTTCTTCCAATGCCACCCTCTAGTGATCACTACTGCTTATGGCTTCAATTACCGTCTAAATCTGGCATGTCCAACCAGGACAGCTTTGAATGCAGTCCAACACAAATTCTTAAAACATTATGAGACTTTTGTTTTGAGACTTTTTAAAAATTTTATTTGTAGCTCATTAGCTATCATTAGTATTAGTGTATTTTGTATGTGGCCCAGGGAAGCCAAAAGTTTGGATACCGCTGGTGTAAATGATTCCTAAATTTGTATCTCCAGTACAGACTTCTCAGAGCTCCAAATCTTTAATGGACAATCAATTCTGTAATAGACATAACCACTTGGATGGCTCCCATGCACCTGAAATTCTATCAGTCTTCCATCCAAATTTGGTCCTCCAAGAATGGTCCCTAGTTCTGTAAACAACTTTTTCCCAACCCTCAATATATCCATTCAAACACCAAGTCCTATCAACTTAACATCCTACATATTTCTCAGATCTATCGATTTCTCTACTTCCACAGCCAATATCATGACCCAAGCCTTCATCTTCTCTGGTCTGGCCTCCTACAATAGCCTCCAATCTGGTCTTCCTAGGGCTGCTCTTGTCTCCACCCATCGATTCTCAATAAAGCAATCTTTTAATAACGCATGGCTGATGACATCACCCCATGCTTAAAACCTTTCAATGCTTCTCACTGTTCTTAAGGTAAAGTCTAAATCATTTATGCAGCCCTCAAGGCCCTGTGTGGTCTGGTACCCGCTTATATCTCCTGTCACACCTCATGCCGCTCTCTACCTTGCTCTCTGGGCTCTCATTACAATGGCCTTCTTTAGCTCCCTTATGACTTCCTACCACAGGGCCCTTACACACACTGTTTCTGCTACACAGAACATTTATCCTCACCATCTTTGCCTAGATACCTGTTCTTCATACTTCAACTCTCAGCTTGAATGTCACTTCATGAGGGCACTTTTCTTGACTTTCCCATCTAGATTATGTCCCTTTGTAATATGTTCTCTTTCATACCTGTATTTCTTTCATAGAACTTAGCATAATTGTAATTAAATAATTATTCATCCACCTTCTCTGTTGTTCTGTGAAGACATAATATGTGTGTTTCATTCATTTTTTAGTCCATGTGACTAATCTAATTCCTGGCACATAGTAGGTGCTCAATAACTATTTTTAGAAATAAAGGAAAGCCCTATATGAATATGACCTCTTCTGGGAAGCCGCCTTTGATTCCCATGGTTCTACTTTCTAACTAATCATTCCTTTCCTCATGATTCTATAGCTCATTATTTAACTCATCTTCTAGTCTTCACCATAGTCTGCCTTGTACTGTGGTTAACTGCATCTGTCTCCCTCACCATAATGTATGCCCTCCACCCCCAGACAGGAGCTGTGGTTTTTGTCTTTGTATCTCATTTCCCCATACCTAGCACAGTATACTTTAGCATATATACTTTAGGTAATATTAGTTGCTAAGCAAATGAATGAATGTTCTAAGACCTTAAGGGCAAGAAAATAGGAAAGCAAAATAAAGAAGTAACAGTAATGAATCCTTATCTTTGGAGGATTTATAGCTAATAGAGTATTATCACATACATTACTCACTTGATCCTCATATCAACCCCAGGGAAGAGGAAAATACTAATATCCCCATATTGTGAGGACTCCAAGCTTCAGGCTAATTAAGTGACCAAGGAAGGAAACCAAGTGACGTAGTCAGTCTTCAGACCCCAAACCTGCAACCCTGGAGGTCTTTCCCCTATGTCACAGGGAGAGCTTACCATGGAGATGGCAGAACAGTTGCTTCTCAGACGTGGTTTGAATGACAGTTTGCTTGGCGTCCAGATCTATGGCTGACTTAGTAGGAGGAAACTTCCTTCACTGCTTTTCCTTTGACAATAAAAGATTTTTTTCCCCCAGGGGATTCCAATACCAACCTCTTCTTCCAGTAGGGTCCCAGTAACAGCCAGGGCGAGATGATGCCAAGAAGACAGAGTTAGCTTGTCAGTAATCCCAGACCTGCCAATGTTCAGATGTAATTCAGGATTTTGGTTTACTCTGTAAAACCGTGTTCTGTCAGCAGAGGGAGACATGAGTATGTGACAGAATTGCTGGATGAGATCCAAATTTCTGGGCTCTCACGGTGATGTTATCTAATTCAAGAGACCCACCCACCCACCCAAGTGTGTCCAAGTCTAGATTAATTATAGTTCCTCTTTTCCCAATAGCTTACTTTCCCCTTCCTCTTCTGTAATTTCTAATGAATGGGACTTGAGTCAACTCTACATCCTCTTTCCAAAAAGAATAGAAAAACCTAAAATAAAAAAGAAATCTGAATATTAAAAAAGCTACCCTTTACTGAGCACCTCATAGATTGGTTGAGGGTGTTTTATCTAACCTTCACATTAATCCAGGTGGTAAGTGGCAGTACTGGGGCTGGAGTCTAATTTCTCCAACTCCAAGGCCTGTGTGCTCTTCCCACCACCCTATACTGGGCCTGAGGCTCACCTCTCAACCTGCGCCCTACTGGGACTAACTCCACCTTCTTCTTTCAACACCCATTTTAACTCCTGCCTCCTCAGTAGAGACTTCCCTGCCTCCTCCAGCCTCAAGGGTCTCTTCCTTTATTTACCTCCCCCGACAATCAGGGTCTGTTTTTCTTATGGTGTTATCCATCTGTCTATGAAAATATTCTGTCTCCCCAACTGGATTTCTTTTTTTTTTTTCAGAATTCTTTTTTTTTAATTGTTTTTGACAGAGTTAGAGAGAGAGAGAGATACAGAGACAGAGAGAGAACTGAACTGGGGGAACTCCCCAGTTTAGCACAAGGGTCTGCATGGGCCGGGGCCGGGATTCGATCCTCGGTCCCAGGCGCTGTAAAGTGAGCTCTTAACCCACTGAGCCATCCGGCTTCCCCTCAACTGGATTTCTTATACTCTGCTAAACTTAAGTTTTTTCTTACAAAAGTAATTTAAGAACATGTTTTGAAGAGTTTTCACCATACTATATACAGGGTCTGACAGAAGTAACATCCTTTCTTTTTGAACTGAAGTGGAGGCCTCACCGCATTCGGGAAGCACTCCCCAGTTCAGCATATGGGTCCACACAGGCCGGGGCTGGGATTCAATCCTCGGTCCCCAGGGCTTCAAAGTGAGCGTTTAACCTGCTGAACCATCCCGGCTTCCCAACATCCTTTCTTAAGTAGTATATTGTTATGTTACATAATGACATGCTTATGATTTTATAATAAAAGATTTGGTATAGATTATCAGCTCAGGAAAAAAGGGGCATTACTTCTGTTGGACCCTGTATATAGAACTGGATATCCCTAATTTTTAAAGAATGTTATACACATTATCAACTCCTCTCCCTCTACATGCGTCCTATCTGGGTTCTGCCTATGAAATCTGGCCATCCTGACTCCAAAACAGTGCCCAGCACCACCCCTGCCTCCTTAATCTGGGACACCTTCAGCTCTGTGCTGCACACCACGGTCTCATTTTAGCAGGAACCCCTGCTTCCACCCTCCTCCTCTCCTTCCTCCACAGAACCACCAGAGTTTTGCTTCTAAACTATAAATCAGATCATACCACTTCTTGCTCTCAACCTTCCAGTAGCCTCTCATCACTCTCAGAATAAAATCCACAATCCCTTACCAGGGCTCATAGTCCTTTCATGATGGGGTCTCTGGTCACTGCTCCCATTTCTTGTCTTCATCCTCTCCCCGTTCCTCACTCTGATACCCACAATTCTTCCGTCCTGCCCAGCCATTCCTGTAGCAGGGCCTGTGCCCTTGCCTCTTCTCTGTGTGCAGGCTTTTAACACATGGCTGCACACGGTTTCTCTCCCCCTCTTCATTCAGTTGTGTTTTCACATGTCATCTTCTCAGAGAAGCCTTTTTGACCACGCTTCCTAAAATATCTCTTCATCACTCTTACTCTTACTATCCTTACTCTGCTTTGTTTATTCAGAGCACTTGCCACAATGACATTGTAGATGTTTCTATATCTGTTCATGGATTATCTTTCCATTAGGATGCAAGCACCATGACAGAACGTTTATAAGCCCCCAGGAAACATTTGTTTAATGAACAAATGAGTGAATGAAGCTATCAATAGCCTTCACAATCATCATTTCGAATGGCTGCTTAACTTAATGTAAATTATTTCTTATTGTGAAATATTACGGTGAACCATATAAATTTGCCATTTTGTAGGCTAAAAATGGTTGAATAGGGGAAGCTGGGATGGCTCAGTGGGTTAAGCGCTCACTTTGCAGTGCCGGGGACCGAGGATCGAATCCTGGCCCTGGCCCGTGCAGACCCATGTACTGAGCTGGGAAGTTACCCCAGTTCAGTTCTCTCTGTGTCTCTGTATCTCTCTCTCTCTCTCTCTCTCTCTCTCTCTCTGTCAAAAACAATAAAAAAAAAAAGGTTGAATATTGGCAATTTTACATCACTCAGTTGAATAAAACACATTCGGGAAATTGTATGACATAAATATGCCTCTTAAAGAATTATTATAACACAACATCCCATACCGACCATCCATGCCAAAAATAAGACATTGTCAGCATCCTAGAAGTCTGCTACAGGACTTCCCTCCTTCCTCTCTAAGGTAACCACTTTCCTGGGTCGTTATTATGTGATCATCTCAGATAATCACTCTCTGGCTTTTCTTTGTTGTTGTTTTTTTTGTGTTTTTTTTTTTACCAACTGAAGAGTACAGTTTTGTTTGGCCCATTTTTGAGCTTTGTGTGAAGTCCTCCAGTGTGTATTCTTGTGTATCTGGCTTTTTTCTGGTTTCTGGTTTCTTTTACTTGGGAGATTCATTTATGGTGTCTGTTGTGTGTAGTGTTACTACTCTATAATATTTCAATACCACCTATCATCTACTCTTGTTGGACATTTGGGTTGTTTCCAGTTTGGGGTTACAAGTTATGCTGCTCTGAGCATTCTTGTTCATGTCTCCCATGCACGTTGAGCACATTTCTGTTGCAGATGTACCTGGGGTAGAATTGCTGGGTCATAGGAAATGCATATCTTCAACTTTGGTTGATGATGTCAAACTGTTTTCTGAAGTGGGTGTAACACTTTGTACTGTTAGCAGAGCATGAGTTACAGTTGCTTCATATCAGAACCAACACTTAATATTGGCATTCTTAGTGTTAGATATTTGGCATAGCATTGTGGTTTTAATTGGGGTTTCCCTGATGACAAGTAATGTTGAGCACCTTGTCAATATGCTTGTTGGCATTTTCATGTCCATCATTTGAGAATTGCCCCTTCATATCCCTTGCTTATCTTTCTACTGAGTTGCCTGCCTTCTTCTTACGGTGTTATGAGTTCTTTTATATTTTGGATTTGAGCCTTTTGTTGCTTATATGTATGTGTTGCAAACATCTTCTCTGTGGCTTAACATTTCAGTTTTTTCATGGTGCCTTTTTATAATCAGGATTCTTAATTTTAATGCAGACCCATTTATCAATCTTTTTCTTTGATTAGCACTTTTTTGTTTTTTGCTTAAAAAACTATTTCTCTCCCCCAGAGTCATAAAGTTATTCTATATTATGTCCTAAAACTTTGTTGTTTTGAATGTCTACTTAACTTCATTTGAGATCATAATTTATTTTAGATCATTCTTCCTATTGTTGCATATTTAGGCTGCCTGGTTTTTGTTTTATTTATTTATTTATTTATTTATTTATTTTTTTTTTAAAGGTTTATTTTATTTTATTGTTGTATGTCATCAGTTTTTGACATGGTTTTGTTCCACACAGGTGGGCGGGGGGCCATGCAGGGCTGGAACTGGGCTGGGGGCCTCCTGCATGGGAAGCATACCCCAGTTCAGCATATGGGCCTGTACAGGCCGGGGCCGGGATTCGATCCTTGGTCTCTGAGGCTGCAAAGTGAGTGCTTAACTTCCTGAGCCATCCTGGCTTCCCTGTCTTTATTTAAGCTACTATAAATGCTGTGGGAACAACTCCTATTACTCTTCTCAGTCTCATCCAGTCCCCCTGGGACTTGTGAAAAGGAAGTGGGAGATGAGGTGAGGTGGGTGGTAATTGCTAACCTGGCCCACTAACATTCTCGATGTGCTCTTTCTTGAATTCCAGATCATATCTTTCACCGCCTGCTCAGCTTTCCCTCTGGAATGCTCACCATCATCACCGACTGGAGGGGAGGCTCCTATAGCTGAAGGTCAAGAGATCCGGGCTGAGGCCCAACTTTGGCCACCCAGGCATTTGACCTTGACAGGAAGAGCTCCTGAGTCTCTGCTTCCTCTGGCTTGTGCGGACACCAAGGCATATAGTCTTGTGTCTCCAGACCAACCATCTGGTGCCCTTTCCCCTGACTCACCACCACCCATCAGCAGTCAGACCAAGGCCCTGGCTTCTGCATCCTGGAATGTGGCAGGGGCAGTTTCCTGGTGTGATTCACTAAGAGCAAGAATGTTTCAGTCTGACACGGAGACCAGCTTGGGGAGGGGGATGCAGGTGTCTGCGCCCAGCTACCAAGCTTCTTTGGAGCCTCCCAGTCCCCAGAGATCTCTGCCTTTCTGAGCTCACAGTTTTTCTCATCCTGGAGAAAAACTACCCTTCAGAGGGCATTTGCTTCGTGCTCTTAGCTGTTTCTGCGGCTGTGAGCAGCCCCAAGCCAGGGATGTGCATGTATTCCCCCGCCTTGCCCTGACCTAGCGGCTGGACAAAGATAATACTCAGAAGTTGAGAGAGTGAGCCAGCAGATGGGGTTTGTGGAATACTTAGTTAGTAGCACACTCTGTGGTTCAAATCACACGTGGAGTAAGGATTCCCAGAGGGTCCAAGATGTGCCCTTCTTGACTGACCACTGTCACAGAGAAGCCACAAAGGATCTTAGGCAAAGTCCCACAGACCTTGGCAAACAGATTTTAAAAAACCAAGCCTGTCTCACTGGCCAAGGCTTAAGTGTCCTCTGAATAGCTCCACCCGAAGGTCATGGCTAACTGACAGGGATGTTAATCCCCTAAGAAGATCCTGTCTGTACCCTCTGAAGGTTTAGAATCCAGAGAACAACTGCTGGTACGTGCCGGGAGAAGAGCGGCTCTGGGAGCTGGGAGCAGGCCCTGAGCTGGAGTCAGGTAACCTGAGCACAGGCCTGGCTCAGCCACCGTGCGCCCCGTGACACTGGACCGCCTGGTGACTTCATCCCCTGAGCCTGTGCCCTTATATGCCCAGCAAGGGGCAGCCCTGCCCAGAGATGGTGTCAGAACAAATGACACATTATATATGAAAGTGCTTGGAGAGGCTTAAGGTGTTATAATGACACGAAGGATTATTGGAAAGAAAAGGCGCTGAGGGACGAAGCGGGCAGGCCCCTGACACTTCTCAGTGTAATTTACTGGGTAGTAGGAACAATCCCTTATTGTTCAGTACTTGATAATTCACAAAGCGTTTCTAGGTTCTTTATCTCACCCGAGCCTCACAGTAACTCAGCAAGGCAGACAGGGTGGGGATTATTTTCTTTGACCGCTGATGGGGTGAAGGAAAGGAGGCTTAGAGGCCATGATTTTCCCATGGTCCATAGTCACAGATCTCGTAGGACTAAACCCCCCGTTTTGTAGCTCTCTGTGCTCCTTATGAAGGACCCATCATGGTGTTCCCTCTGTTTCAGTTGCTGCAATCCCATGAGGCAATTTCCATAAGACCTGTGTAAACACATTCTAGCTGGGCCCAGAACCCCCATGTGACGGGCAGGGGTGGGGCAGGATGGGGAGAAGAGTGAAGGGAGGGTGTGGTTATCTCATAAGCATCGGCAAATTGTTAAAAGGGTTTAAGCAGAGAAATACTATATCAGGGATATATATATTAAATGCTTTCCTTCTCCAGTTCTTCTTTTCTCCTTCTCTTCTTTCTCCTCTTTATTCATTATTTATTTTATATAATTCCCTAGGAAGAGAAAGAAAGGACAATTCTGAGGTCTTCCATCATGAGAACCCTGACATGTTCAGCTAGCTGGAACCTGACTATCTGGTTCCTTGCATTTATTTATACGATGCCAGGGCCCTGCCCAGAACCCAGGGTTCTCTTCAGGAGGGCAGTCCGAGGGGCTTCATGCTGTAGGAGCAAGGCCAGGATTCATTAATGAAGTCCAACATAGCAGGAACGTGCCCCAAACTGCTTGCCTCCCAAAAGGCTGGAACTAGGCTCCTGAATCCCTCCTTGGCCCTTTGGCAAGGGCCTTGCCTCAAGAATTGCCTGAAGTGGCCTAGAATCTGAGATCCTGGCATGTACCTTTCTCTAGTGGGTGCCTGTCATTCAGTGTTACATACTCCCCAAGCCACTAGCAAGCGGTCAGGTGACTGATGTGTGCAATCTGGGGTGTACCCTCCAGGCTGTCTGTCCCCTCTTCCTCCCCAGCTTCCTCAGCCTACCAGCCTAGTTTCCTTATCATTTGTCTGTGTCCCACATAGATCACATGCCTGGCAGCTGGATCTCAAGTTAGAGAGGATGTAAATAGAAAAGGCTAGCACACGTGCTTGTGTGTGTGCATGTGCACGCACATGAACCAGGCATGAATGTGTGGTGTCTTGGGTGGAAAAAGTACACCCTGTCTCTCTATAGAGAACCTTTGCCTAATTGATTTTGCCCAGCATCATATCCCTAGTACTGGGCGAGCAGTTGGCACCTAACAAATATGCTTTGAATAAATGAATGAATGAACAATAAATGAATGAAACAGACTAGAATCAGAAGGTATTTGTGGCCTGGATATAGCAACTGGAAAGCCCTTGGAGACCTCGCTGGCGCGTTTCTGAGGAGCAGGGCAGGCCTGGTGCTGACGGTGGAATGCAGAGCACGTGTGCAGGAGAGCTGGGGCAGCTTTTCAGGAGTTTGACGTAAAGGAAGGGAGGCCATAGGGCAGCAGGAGGGGTGGGGATAGGGGTGGGCATGAGAGAACCTGTTTGAGATGAAAGAAAAAGTCCTGCAGAGAATGTCACTGGCCACAAGCCCTTCTTGCACCCTCATCCTCGTCAGCGTTGCTGCTCTCAGATCTTGACCTTGCTGCTTCCCCTTCCCAGAATAATCAACCTCTTCTCTCTTATTTTCTACGAAAGCAGACCTTACCACTTGCCCGCACCAGTCCCTGTTCATCACTGAGTTGGTCACTGCTAGACATTTTTGTCAACCTTTCCAGCTGGCACCCTTGCTTGGCTGCTGGGACAGTGGCCTTGCCTCCTTGTGGGGTTCCCTGAGCACTGCAGCTTCTGCCAGCTGTCCTTTCTCCAGGGAAGCAGAAGCCCCTGGTGATCAGATGCAGAGAAGAGCAGAGCAAAAGCCACCTGCACCCCAGAGACAAACTGGGGAGTCTTGTCTTTGACGTTCAAGTTCCTCGCTTGAGCTAGCTCCGGAGGGCTCCTGTTCCTTCTGACCAAATGATACTACAGACCAGCAGCTTGGACATTCCCACCAGAACAAATTCAAAATGTAACCACACGCACCCTTTAAGCCCCCCAGCCAGGTCTTTCCCTCTCAACTACCTTGTCTCTGCCATCATTACGAGTACTTGTCATTATACTGTGGTCATGCCCTCATTCACCAAGGAAGCACCTCTTACCTTTTCCAGTCCCCCATCCCTATTCCCACGGCTCCACTGCAAACTTCCCTACCCTAAGCCTCCACTCAGCAACAGCTTCCTTCCTGCATCTGATTCCAGAGTCTCTCTCCATTCCATCCTGCAGGCCCCTCCCTACCTTATTGTTTTTTCATTTTTTTAAATTATGCATTATATCACGTATTTATTCGGAAGAACATATAAAATAGATATGCATAATTTAGAGTATATCTATGTGGGAGGCTATTCCCATCCCCCATGTTAAGCAACAGGACACTGCCAATACCTACGACTTTCTTTAAATGTCTCTTTTAAGTTGTTCAAGAACCTTTGGAAACTCCTTATTCTTAGTCTGATTTCCCCCAGCGTGTTTTTAAGCCAGGCCCCATCAAGCTGGCCCCACCCCACTGTGCTTAATAATCCTCTAGTCATACTTAGTCTAAGAGCACAAGACGAGAAACAAAACCCGAGTCTAGTCCCCTCTCTGTTATCGATTAGCTGTCTAAATTTAAATATATTGTCTCACTTTCTGAATGTCAGGAGTCTTTTAGTAGCAAGTAACAGAAACCAAATTAAAACTAGCTTAAATCAAAAAGAAAATATAATGGCTCACATCTCTAAATAATGATAGAAGTCTAGCTTCAGGCACAGCTGGATCTAAGAACCTAAACAATGTCACCAGTGGGGAAGCTGGGATGGCTCAGCGGGTTAAGTGTTCGCTTTGCAGTCCAGGAGACCAAGGATCGAATCCTGGCTCCGGCCCATGTGGACCCATGTGCTGAACTGGGGTGTGCCCCCAGTTCAGTTCTTGCCAGGGCCTATGCGGGAGGCTCCTGGCCCAGTTCCTGCCCTGCGCAGCCCTGCGCCCACCTGTGGAGTGAAACTATATGGAAAACTGATGCTGTCAACTATAGAGACTGCTCTGGGCCCTCCCCCTTCTCTCTGTCTCTCTCTTTGTCAAAAATAATAAAAATAAATCTTTAAAAACAATGTCACCAGGACATGGTCTCTTGGCTCAGCTTTCCTTTATGTTGGCTTTATTCTCTTTCCCAGTTGTTCCAGCAAAGGTTCTGAATGTGAGTCTCAATGACCTGCTTGGATCACATTCATGCTATCCCTGAACTACTGTGGCCAGTGGTGGGCCAGCTCTGGTATGCCCACCCTGGATTCAAGGGTGGAGCCAGAGCCCTGGTTGGTCTGAGAGCCCTGGTTGCTAAAGATGGGAGAGAGGGATACTGAGCAAATAAATCAGCAGATATTTTCCAATTCTCACTTTCCTTGTTGAAGGGAGCCAGCGCGAGGCCTGAACAGAAAGGTTACGGGGGACCTCGATTGGCAAAGCCTCGGTTCCCTGGGCCTAACAGGAGGGACCAGCCTGGGGCTTTGATGGCAAAGCCTCAACTCCCCCCCCCCCCTTCATCTCCTTGGGCAGGGGTAGTTGGGCGATTAGATATAGAAAAATCTGTTTAGCAGTTTTGCATGAAGGCAAGGCAAGGCAGACAAACACTGATAGATTTGGAGCCCATGATCTACATATCAAAGCCCTTACTGGAAGGGGCTGTTATCTCCTGTAAAAATCTATTTACACTGTGCTTTGCTATGCTAATACCTGTTCCTGGTAATGGTAAACTTTTGCTATATAAGATAAACAATAAAGTTATTCAGGGCTCTTCTATTCAGGGGAGTTGGCAGGTCACATGGGCTGTCTTAATTCCCACCGCTAGAACTCAGAGATTCCGTTCAGCCAGGCTGGATCCTGGTTACACCTTGTGAGTGGGAATCTGTTTTGCCAAATGCCAGGGCTACTGGGAAGATTAAAAAAAAAAAAAAAATCAGATCTATGAAGGTTCTTTGAAAACTTTAAAATCCAATAGAAAAATGGGAGTGATTTGGAAAATGATGATTTGTTTGCCTTTTCCTCATACTGTTCATCTGTCCAGAATAGAATGCCCTTTGATTATTTATCCAAAGCCTGTTTCTTCAGCTCCCCAATCCAGTGAGGACTGAACATTACCCAGTACCTGAAGCAGAGATGTCCAACCTTTTGGCTTCCCTGGGCCACTTTGGAAGAAGAATTGTCTTGGGCCACACATAAAATACACTAACACTAATGACAGCTAATGAACTAAAGAAAATTGCAAAAAAAAATCTCACATGTTTTAATAAAGTTTACGAATTTGCATTGGCCTACGTTCAAAGCCATCCTGGCGGCATGTGACCTATGGGCCGCGGGTTGGACAAGCTTGATCTAGAGCTTGTTAGGTGCCTGTGGATGCCCTCAGCTTTCAGTTGGCCCACATCACTGAGCAATTAATTAGATATGATCTTTCATTGTCTTGTTTCTTGTTTAGGAATATTACAGTGTCTTTGGAAAGGTCACACTGCATCATCAACAGTTATGGATGAACTGGAAACAATTCCAAGTCTCTCCTCCTGGGATGCTTAATGCTTTCACTGTCGCCCAGCTGGTGTCTGCTCCGGAAGTTCATGCTAATTTTAATTTTGGCTTAAAATAGAAACAAAAAATCCTATCAGTTGTGCTGTTCCTTAGTAGTTTCACATGCCTTGTTCTCCTCTCTAGTTATTTAGCAGGCTCCATAAGGGGAGAACTTGTATCTCTTGTTCTCTACCCCTTATACGGCCCAGGCGACAGTGAACACAGTACGGTTCTTTTAGTTGATTTAAAAGTTGACCTTGCAAAGAAGCAGAAAAATCAGCCACTAAGCTAGGTTGGAAAGGTTTCTAGTTATATCATAGTTAACTTAATCTGAAGGCCCACAGATCTCCTACTGACATCTGGTCTCATGATATATACTTAGTCCCAAAGTCCTGGTGCAACTGTGGGCACCTTTCCCAGCTTCTTTGTCCTGGCTTTTGTCTCCTCCTTGGGGAGGTGCCATTTTACCACTTCTTTCTCCAGACCTACTCCCTTTGTAACTGAAGCCAAGAGAGATTCTTGCTCTGCCATTCCCTGGAACTCTCCCACCAGCCCCAGTTTCTACTTAAAAAATTCATTTTTTTTGTCCAAGTAACTGGAAGAAAGGCAGAACTTGAACATATACCTCACCTTCCAGAAGAGACCCTCGTGCCTCTCTGACAGGCAGTGGATAGTTCCTTATAGCCCACCAGGAAGCCCCCACCTCAACCATTTAGTGCCCTTAACAAGCATATAAGACACATACAGGGGAAGCCAGGATGGCTCAGTGGGTTAAGTGCTCACTTTGCAGCACCGGAGATCGAATTCCGGCCCCGGCCCGTGCGGAACCATATGCTGAACTGGGAGCTCCCCCAGTTCAGTTATCTCTCTGTCTCTGTATCTCTCTCTCTCTCTCTCTCTCTCTCTCTCTCTCTCTCTCTCTCTCTGTGTGTCAAAAAAAAAAAAAAAAAAAGAAACATACAGACAAAGCTGAACGAGGGCTTAGAGACAAACACTGTCCACCCAAAGAGCCTCTTTCTTTCAGAGGGAGTCCTTGAAAGCCATGGGGAAGAAATGTGGGAGTCCTGGGATTCTTCTTTAACTTTATTGTGTCTTCAGAAATCACTCCTGGTGACATGGTAACATGAGCCTTGGGTTTAGATAGGTGGGGCACAGCTTCCCATCCAGGCTCACTCAGTTTTCCCAGGCAGAGGAGTGTATAGAGGCTGTCGGCAAGAGAGGAAGCTCAAGACAGAGGAAGGACAGGGCGTTGGTTCCTCAACTTGTTGAGACCAAAGTTGTGTAGCAAGACAAGCTGGAGCATGCTCAGCGTTTCTTCTTCCTGACTTGGGTTTCACCTCTGCCCCAGTTCTGTGGCAGCCCTCTTGGCTCAGAGGGCTGAGGGATACAAGAGGAGGAAGCTTGTACAATCCCTCACATAGCAGGGGTGGGGATGGGGGTGGAATTTTAAAATCAGGAAAGAAGAAATGAAAAAGACAATGGTGAAGGAAAGAATAGTGCTACCTTCAGTGATTCTCTGACATGGGAAGCAGGCAGTCACAAACCAGAAGACTGAGTCTGAATTTCCTGCCCAACTTGGATGACTCAAAAGTCATCAATGATTGGTCTTTTATTTATTTATTTTATTTATTTATTTTTATTGTTTTTGACAGAGAGAGAGAGATACAGAGACAGAGAGAGAACTGAACTGGGGGCACTCCCCAGTACAGCACATGGGTCCGCATGGGCCGGGACCGGGGCCAGGATTTGATCCTCGGTCCCTGGGGCTGCAAAGTGAGCGATTAACCCACTGAGCCATCCCGGCTTCCCCAATGATTGGTCTTTTAAATGCTAGGAATTCTCTCGTCAAGAAGAGAGAACAACTAGAAATCAGAAAACATATGGGCTGGGATGTCAGGATAGCTCAGCAGGTTGAGCGCTTGCCTTTCAGGGATTGAAGCCTGACCCCAGCCCATGCAGGCCCATATGCTGCACTGTGGCGCAACTGGCAACCACTGGGATGGTGGTGAAGGTTCTCACCTCCCATGTGGGAGGCCCCCAGTTCAGTTCCTGTCCCATGTGGCCCCACATCCACCTATATGGAGTGAAACCATATCTCAACGAATGATGTACAACTATGGAGACTGCTCTGGGCCCTCCCCCTTCTCTTTCCTTCTCTCTCACCTTCTCTCAAACAATAAATAAATCTTAAAAAAAAAAAAAAAAGAAAAAAGAAAAACATGGGCTGAGAAGTGAAGTGAGCTGGACTCTACTCCAGCCTCATACTGAACAGGCGGGGGTATGGCTGCCCAGAGTGCTTCAGCCCACTTTGAAGAAAAGCAGGAAAAAAAGTCAGACCATCTACTTCAGTGAGAAAACTGTGAGCACCTCAGATCTGATCCTGATCTTCATTTCCCCAGCCCCCCATTTCCCTTGCTCAGTTGTGGTGTTCTAGGAGGGTTTTTCTTCAGCACCAGGGATGCAAGTCCAGTCAGACAATAGAATGTTACAATGTCAGAACTGGAAGAGACCCAAGGATGCACAAAGGGCAGACTAAGCATTTTATAGGGCTCAGAGGGCTTGGGTGGGTTGTCCTAGGTCATACAGCCTCCAGCTCCCAGGCAACGCTTGTATAATTCCCTCATCTAGTAGGGATGTGGGTGAGGTGGGGTTTTAAGGTAAGCCTCTAACAAAGGTTGAGTCAGTTATATTGCCCAAGTCTGGATCTGGCTTCTCTTATTCTTCTATCCTATCCACTTGCCTTCTAGTCACTCCAAATTTCTTATCATCCCTGATCTTGACAGACATGAGTGCTGTGTGCAGCTTCATGGGTTGTGCACTGCACAATTCCTGGAGGTGCCATTCCCATAGACAAAGGAGTGAACAGCAATTCTGAGAACCATGCGCAACTGTACCAGGCAGATGTGAGTTAAGGCCTTTTATGACTTTCTTCCTTTCCATATATTTCATCCTCTACCAAGAATGCCCTTCTTCGCCTTCCTTCCTCTCATCTCTTCACCTGGTGAATCATCTAACATTTAGCTTTCAAATTCTCCTCAAATAATGTTAATGGACACAAATATAACAACTGAATGCTTTTAGAAATGCTCAAAGCCATTGGGAAGAAATACTTTACATAAAAAGAGTCTCAAACTGGCACACTGTTAGCTCATTCTGTCTGTTAGTTTTATTATGCCTGTGGGGTGTTCTGAAAAGCAATATAGGTAAAATCTATCAGAATGGCTAAAAATGAAAAAGACATAATAGTACGTTATGGTGAGGATATGGATCAAATGGAACTCTGATACAGTGCTAGTGGGAAGGTAAATTTGCATAACAACTTTGGAAAATTCTTTGGTGACATCTAATAAAGTAAAGAAATGCTTAGCCTCTGACTCAGCAGTTCTACTCCTAGAAACACATACATAAAACAACAACAAAAAATGTACAAACATGATTATACCAGCATTATTCATAATAGCCTCAAATGGGAAACAACTCAAATATCATCAGCAGTAGAATAGATGAATAACGTGGTATATTCATAAATTGGAATTTACACAGGAATGAAAATGAATGAATTATTGCTTTACATAACATGAATGAATCTGACAAACATAATGCTGAGTGAAAGAAGCCAGACATAAGAGTATAGGCTACATGATTTCATTTACATAAAGTTCAAGAAAAGGTATGATAGTGTTAGAAATTAGAATATTTAGTGGTTATGCTGGGAGGACAGGTAATGAATGGAAGGAAACATGAAGTTTCTGGGGTACTAGTGTTACCCGATTTATTAATGCAGGAAGTGGTTATTATGTGTGTTTACTTCATGAAAGTTTATCAAGCCATACATTTAGGATGTGTACACTTTTATGTATGTATGCTTTGCTTCAATAAAAAAGATTACTTAAAAGAATAAAAGTAACATCTACTTTTGACCACAATGAAGTAATAGGATCTAGATTTATTCCCTGCCTTAATCATCTCTTGAACAAAATACATGAAATAATGGTTTTCAAATATTGGGTAACAGTCAACTCAGGACAGTGATCCTGAAATGAGTCCTACAAGTGTTCCAGCTCACTGCCTAGAAAGAGATTCCAGGCACATGCACACGCACACACGCACACGCACACGCACACACAGAGAGAGAGAGAGAAAGAGAGAGAGAGAGAGAAAGAGAGACAAGAGAGCTCTTGGAGATCTGCCAAGGAGTTTCCTTGAATTTTCACCTGGATGCCAATAAGTGCATATATGTGCAGAAATGACTGACACTGGGGAAGAAGCTAGAGGCGGAGGAGATGAGAAGAATTAGTGATTCCACTGGTCAGAATAGAAAGACCTCCCAACACCCTGGGTTGTAGACTCCTCAAAAGGAAATTACCTTAATTAATAGCCAGACCAACTTAGCCACAGTCTGAGTTCTTCTGGATCCACTTAAAACAGATTAAAAGCACACTTGAAAGGACCAAATTCTTTTTAAGTAACCTAGTTACACCCCTTACTAAGATTTCCAAATATTTAGAAGTATAAAAACAATTCTAGTGCCCATCCAAATATTTGGCACCCAATAAAAACTGCTTGTCATTCAAAGAAGCAGAAGAAAAATCAATTAATAGGTACAGATCTAGGGACTCTGGGATAGCTCAGCGGTTGAGCACTTGCCTTGTAATCATGAGGTCTGGGGTTCAATTCCTGGCCCCGACCTGTGTAAACCCCATATGCTGAACTGCAGCAAAAGTGGTAACCACTGAGCTATCTCAGTGGCGAAGGTTTTCCCCTCCCATGCTGGAGGCCCCAGTTCAGTTCCCGCTTCATGCAGTCCCACATCCCCTGTGTGGAATGAAATCATGTCACAATTAATGATGTACAAACTGTGGAGACTGCTCTGGGCCCTCTGCTCCCCACCCACTGTCCTCAACCTTCTCTCAAACAATAAAATAAATCTTTTTTAATAATAATTTTTTTATTATTGTATTTGACAGAGAGAGAGAGAGAGAGAGAGAGAGAGAGATACAGAGATACAGAGACAGAGAGAGAACTGAACTGGGGGAACTCCCCAGTACAGCACATGGGTCCGCACGGGCCTGGGCCAGGGCCAGGATTTGATCCTCAGTCTCCGGCGCTGCAAAGTGAGCGCTAACCCACTGAGCCATCCCAGCTTCCCCAATAAAATAAATCTTAAAAAAATAAGTACAGATCTAGAAATTATACAGCTAGTAGTATAAGAACATTAAAACAGCTATTATAAATATATTCTGTATGTTCCAGAAGGTAGAGGAGAGCATGAGAATCATGAGAATAAAATATAAGATATGAAAGAAACCTAAATCGAAATTCTACAGATGAAAAGCACACTGGATGGGATTAGTAGACTATTAGACACTTAATAAGAAAAGATTATTGATTATGAATACAGTAACAGAAACAATATGAAATAAAATGGAGTTTTAAAAAAAAGACTGATTAAAAAAATAAACAGAACATCAGTGAGCTCATACAACATTAAGCAACCTTACAAACGTGTAATTTGAGTTCCAGAAAGAGAGGGTGGGGTGGAGGAGAGGCCAGAAAAAAGTATTTAAAGAAATAATGTGGAAAAATTTCCAAGTCTGATAAAAAATTATAAACCCACAAGTCAAAGAAGCTCAACAAACCCCAAGCAGATAAAACATGAAGAAAATCACACCAAGTCACCTCATAATCAAGCTGCTAAAAACCAATGATAAAGAGGAAATGTTAAAAGCAGTCAGAAGAAAAAAACAGATTATGCACAGAGGAATAAAAATAAGGATGGTTGCAAACATCTTGTTGGACACAATGCAAACCAGAAGATAGTGGAGGAACATCTTTAAAGCAGTGAAAGAAATAACTGATAACCAAGGACAAAAATATCTTTTGGAAATGAAGGTTAAATAGACCTTTTCAGAAGTACGAAAGCAAAACTTCATCTATGGGTGTGATAGGTCAAGACTCTAGGCATGACTCTTGCCTGCAGAAAAAAATGATAAAACCTGGGTTTAATACAAAAAGTAACTACCTGCAGATATTAGAGAAAGAACAGAATCAGACAGACTGTTTACCCAACCCTATCACTGACCTCACTGACTTATGACTGAAGTGGACATAAAGCCACAAAGTCAAAGGCAAACTGAACTGAGACTGTAGTATGGAGAGTGAAGGAGCAGAGACTGAGCTATACAAAGAGTTTCTCATCTTTGAGAGAGAGGGAGATGGAGGGATTTATTTATCTTAAGGAATTGATTCATACAGTTGTGGAGGCTTGGAAAGTCCAAAGTCAGCAGGGCAGTCTGGCAGGCTGGAGACCCAGGGAAGAGTTACAGTTTGAGTCTAAAAGTAGTCTGCTGGTAGAATTTCTTCTTGCTCAGGAGAAATCAGTCTTTGTTCTACTAAGACCTTCAACTTATTGGATGAGGCCCACCAACTTGTAGAGGGTAATCTGTTTTTCTCAAACTCCACCAATTTAAATGTTAATTTTACCCCAAAAAAATCTTCACAGAAACATTCAGAATAATGTTTGGGCAGATATCTATGTACTGAGACCCAGCCAAAAGTGACCATCACAATAACGGTCTCCAGACCACAAATTAACATTTCACAATACTCATAAAATCAATAATCCTAAATTACCTGCAAATGTAGGACCAAGAAAATCACATATTCTCAAGAGAAAAATCAATCAAATACAACCTAGAGATGAACCAGATGTTGGAACTAACAGACAAGGATTTTAAAGCAGGTATAATTATCTTCAATAAAGTAAAGCAAAACTTGGTTTCAAAGCATGCAAATTTCAGCAGAGAAATTGGAAGTCTCATCAGAGAAACAAAAACAATAAAAAGGAACCAAATTGCAATCTTGAAGATAAATGATACAGTTTCTGAAATGAAGAATTTACTGGATGGACTTAACAGCTAAGTGGACATGAGCAAGGCAAGAGCCATTGAACCTGGAGTGAGATCAGTCAAAATTATTCAATGTGATGCTTGCTTCCCCAGCACATATACTAAAATTATTCAATGTGAAGAACAAAGAAAAAACACATGAAATTAAACACACTTTTACCCAAGAGAAAGGGAAAAAAATGTGTCTTACAGAAACATGTACATGAAGGTGTGTAGAAACTCAATTCAAAATAGTCAAAATCCAGAAACAATCTAAAATGTCTATTACTGATTAATGGATAAACAATTTGTGGTATGCTCACCCAATGGAATACTAACCAGAATTTAAGAGGAACAGATCACAGATCCAAGCACAGTATGAATGAATCCTAAAAGCATTATGCTAAGAGAAAGAAGGCAGACACACAAAACTACATATTATATGGTTCTATTTATATAAAATTCTGGAAAAGGCAAAACAATAGTGATAAAAAATAGACCAGTAGTTGCCAGGGGCCAAAAGGTGGAAGGAAAGAATTGAGATAACTTTTTGGTATAAAAGAAATATTCTATATCATGATTGTCATGGTGGTTGCATTTGTCAAAACTCATTGAATTGTACACTTAAAGTTGGTAAATTTTATTGTGTGTAAATTACATCTCAATAAAGCTGATCAAAAAAAATTAAAAGGCTCACTTGACACAACTACTTGCTTCCTCTCTGCCTCTAGCATGCATAAGAGTTTGCAACCCCTGATGAGCATTTTATGTTTTCAAAGCTTTTTATATTCTTTATTTCATGTATTATGCTGACTGAGATGTGGAAACATGAAGAGTTGCCTTTCGGAATTTGTCTTCTTGGACCCCAAGGTGAAACAGAAGTTATACAACTGATTAAGGGGTAAAAAGAGGGTAAGGAGAATGTAGCTGTCACAAACTTCTGCAAATTAGAAGTGTCCCCTTCCTTTCAAGTGGAAAACATTTTAAGTCAGTATATTTTTGTACAACCTGCACAGTAGCATGTGCTGGCTCAACTCCTCGGCTTAACTCAGGCGGCCTTCCAGGGTCCCAGCATGAGCTATTCGAGGCTGGGCTTAGCCGGATTCACACCCTGGCTTTCTCACACACAGATCATTGCCACTGTGAGACAACCACTTCCCTCAGCCTCCCAGTGAACTATTTCACATTTAGAATGGGGGGAGGGTTGAGTGTTTAGAAGTTGGGCTTCTGAGAACAGCAGGTGGTGAGAAAAGAGACCTCAAGTATACCACAGTGCATTTGAGACAAGCATGGTGGTGCCCTAGCTGTGAGTGTGTGCAGGCATTTGCTCTCAAGTCTGTGCGTGGCTGTGTATGCAAGTTGCTGTTTACGTGGATGGGTGCTGCAATAGCCAGGCCTCATATGTCTACAACTGCTTACCTATTCTCATTCAAGTTGGTACATGTCTGGCTGTGAATGTTGCCTCCTTCAATGTGGTGCATTTGCGCAAGGCACAGTCTGAATCACTGTACCTGGTAGCCCTGGGTCAAGGGCCCTAAAATCTCTCTTCTTCCTAAAGAGAAAGCCCTACTAGATCCTGAGAAGAAGCAAGAGGGAGAGGTGTCAAATCTCTTATCTTCCCACACCTTCACAAATGCCAGTTATCATAAATATTTCAAGAGCTCCATGCTAACTTTTCCACACAGTACCAGGGGGAGCTGGGTGGGGGTGGGG
>PVKE010006253.1:0-15997 GCA_004027555.1 Craseonycteris thonglongyai
ATGACATGCTTTTACATGGCAGATTTAGAAGTCTTCCATGCCTTTTGTATTTTATATCAAGCTTAATGTATAAATCAGAAAAGATATACTTTGAGAGTGTCTTTTATTTAATTGGTTTGGATATAAAGTTGATAGAACATGCTTATTTTATAGTTGGTTGTTACTGAGACCATATTCTCTCAAAGATTCCTTATACTTTAGGGAACTTTTTGTCTTAAACCTAAGTGTAGTTTTATGGGTTTCAAACTTTTTCACTTGTGATTCTAAGAAAATCATTTTGTTAAATGCTACCTGGTACACACATATATGTGGTGAAATTGAAACAATTTTTAGGACATAGTACTTGTTATCAGTTATATACTCTACCTTTTCTAACTAATTTTCTTTTAAAGTTGATTGTGGTGCATTAAATTGATTTCATCAGTCACAAATAGATCAGCATTCAGAGTTTGAAAAACATTTGTTTATCTCATAGTTTCTGTGGGTCAGGAATCTGGGAGTAGTTAGGTAGGTGGTTCTGAGTCAGGGTCTTTCATGAAGCTAGTCAAGGTGTTGACTAGAGGGTCTGCTTCTGATTTGGCTCATGCTCCAGCAGGAGTGCTCACCTGGCAGCTCTCACTTATTTTCCATTGGATTGCTTGAGTGTCCTCACAGTGTGGTGGCTGCCTTCCCAAAGTGCTAGTGAAGCAAAAGTGAGAAGGAAGCCACACCATCACTGCCACTTTGCTGTTAGTTAAAAGCAAGTCACTATGTCTAGCCTACAGCCAAGGGGACAGGTAAGTAGGAGTATTTATGACATATTTTAATAGCCACCACAATTTTGTATTTTTCCTGGTTCTGGATAATGTAAGTAGTTACTGTAGTTAATGCATTTTTTCCCCTGAGGTTATCTAGTCTCACCCTTCTCAATCTTAAATTTGAGAAAGCAAGCTCAAGGAAGTTGAGTAATTAACTGGCCCATGGCCATTTATTCTAGGAAAAAATAAACAGATTTTCTCTGACTTTTTAATATATTTTTATTTATTTTTATTTTTGACAGAGAGAGGGAGAGATACAGAGACAGAGACAGAGAGAGAACTGAACCGGGGGAGCTCCCAGCTCAGCATATGGTTCCGCACAGGCCAGGGCCGGGATTCGATCCTCGGTCCCCGGAGATGCAAAGTGAGCGCCTAACCCACTGAGCCATCCCGGCTTCCCCTCTCTGACTTTTGTCATGAATAATCTGTGCTGATAAAGATGAGAAATTTGGATGATTTAAATAACATGTTTTCTAAAGAATTATAGTATGTAACTGTTCTCTTAGTCTTCCAGTTTGCAAGCTTCTTTCTCTATCAGGGGTGTAAATCTTTTGGCTTCCCTGGGTCACGCTGGAAGAAGAATTATTATATTGGGTCACACAGAAAATACGCTAATACTAATGACAGCTGATGAGCTAAAAAAACAACAACAAAATCACAGAAACTCAATGTTTAAAGAAAGTTTACAAATTTGTGTTGGGCTGTATTCAAAGCCGTCCTGGGCTGTGGGTTGCACAAGCTTGTTCAACATGGTAGTAGTTATACTTACAACTTGTTTATCCTATAGAGATAATAAGGCTGGATGTCTGTATGACTTTGCAGACTATTCACACCAGCATCCACACCTCCCGTTGATTTTTTTTTTAAGGTTTATTTTTTTGTTTGAGAGAAGGTAGGAGGCCCCAGAGCAGTCTCCAGATAGTTGTACATCATTAGTTTTTTGATAGGGTCATTCCATAGGTGGATGTGGGGCTGCACAGGGTGGAACTGAACTGGGGACGTCCCTCATGGGAGGCAAGAACCTTCACCATCCTGGTAGTTACCAGTTGTGCATTGCAGTTCAGCATCCCAGCACCCTTACCCCCATTGATCTTTTTTTTGAGGAAACAAAACATGCAGTTGACCCTTGAACATGGGGGCTAGGGGTGTTAACCTCACAGTTGAAAATCCAAGTATAACTTTCGACACAGGAAGCCTTTCGCGTCTGTGTATTCAACCAACCCCAGGTTGAAAATAGTAATTTTGATTCATGGTTGTGAACCTGCTGTTGGGAATATGAAAATACTGTTTTCAATTCATGGTTAAATCTAAAGACGATTGGCTTCTGTTGATGTGAAGCCTGTGGATAAGAAAGGCCAACTGTATTTGCGGGGGGGGGGAAAGCGTGTTCGTGGACCCATGCAGTTCAAACCTGTGTTGTTCAAGTCAACTGTACTTATTAAATGAATTCAAACTACTTTGCTTACTGTTAGCTCCAGATGCTGTTACATATATTGACCACAAGATTGTACTGTGTAACTGAACCAATTAGCACATCTCTAAGACCTAAAAGATGTTATAACTTAATGATAATCAGAGTTTGAGTGTAAAGAAAACTGTACTTCTTTTCTGCTATGAAATTTTTATGGAAATTTTGGATCTAGAAGGATTTGCTCTAAGACTGGTTTTGGCTTAGTGGTACAAGATGCAGGATGAGACCCTGACATTGGAAGTGTAAGTGCAACCAGGATAAATTTCTAAGGCTTTCCTAGATTATTATTATTTTTTTTAATCTATTGAGCTTTTCTGAATAATAGATGGGGATACAGTGAATTATCTTATACTTTTGCTACTACAGAGTTAGATAATGGCTGCTTTTTTCTTGAACTGCTTTCTGGTTTCTCTTACCACCAGGGCTCTGACAGTTCCTGTCAACTGCATGTTTTGTTTCCTCAAAAGCAGATTGTACATACTTATGTGATTACTGTTTTTATTTGCTATCTGTCTTACCTATATCTTGTAAACCCCCCCCCCCCCTCACTGTAAGCTGGAACTGCCTTTTATGTCTGCAGGTACTCAAAGGCTTGCAGAATGGAATTAAATTTATAGTTAAAGGATGACCTGAGATAATTATTCTACTAGAACTGAATTAAATGTTTCTTGTAGAAATCCTTTGTATATAGGCGGTAGTGGTGTTGGTGGTATATATGTTAGTAACTCTGTTAAGATGCTCACAGTCCGTGGGAAGAACATAGTCATATACTTAATAGACAATTTGTTGTACATTTCACATGTGCAGTACTGCGGTAGTACAAATGAAGTTGGTATTAAACTGAATCAAAGAGTAAATGTTTGAAAGACAGATTTATGATGTTTGGGGGGGTTGTGTGTTTCTCAGTTTTACTCCTTCACTATACATCTACCTTAATTGTTTTATTGTGGGTGTATTGCCATCATATTTTGGTAAATGGTTCCTTAACTGGCATTCATGTTATTTTATTCTCTAGAACTGTACTATCCAGTTCCAGTAGCAACTAGCCACATGGGGCCATATAAGTTGTCACACTAGTAACATGTGTTTTCAATGGCCACATGTGGCAAGAGGCTACTATATTGGACAATACTGATATTATACAACATTTCCATTGTCTTAGAAAGTTCTTTTGGAAAGTGTTGCTCTAGAATCATGTTTTGCTCATCTGCACATTTTCACATTATCTGTAGGGTGTTGAGTTAGGAATAGATTGAGGAAACTTGGCCTCCTGACATTGAGGACAGAGACAGTGGTTGGTATTTATGAATTGAAGGGAGGGAGTACAGGATATTATTACAGAGGTTAAGAATATAGGTTTTGGAGGGAAGCTGGGATGGTTCAGTGAGTTAAGCGCTCGCTTTGCAGCTCCGGGAACCAAGGATCGAATCCTGGCCCCTACCTGTGCAGACCCATATGCTGAACTGGGGTGTGCCTCCCATGTGTGCCCCCCGCCCACCTGTGTGGAACGAAACCATGTTGAAAACTGGTGACATGTAACTATGGAGACTGCTCTGGGCCCTTCCCCTTCTCTCTGTCTCACTCTCTGTCTTGCTGTTGTCAAAAATAATAAAAATAAATATTAAACAACAGAAGTATAGGTTTTGGAATGATTACTGATTTAAAGAAATTTTTGGGATTAATGTACAGTTGTGAACTTTAAATAGGTATACATTTCTGTAACCACCACCATAGACAGGATACAGGTTGGTTCTATTACTTCAAAAAATTCCCTCATGCTGTCTTTGTGTATACTTCCTTTCCTCCAACCCTTACCCCAGCAGCCACTGAGTTGTTGTTTTTTTTTTAAATGCATTTTAATATATATTTATTTATTTATTTTTGACAGGGAGAGAGAGACAGAGACAGAAACAGAGAGAGAACTGAACTGGGGGAACTCCCCAGTTCAGCATATGGTTCCTCACGGGCTGGGGCCGGGATTCGATCCTCGGTCCCGGGCGCTGCTTAACCCACTGAGCCATCCCGGCTTCCCCCTGAGTTGTTTTCTATGGCTAGTTTTGTCTTTATTGGCATACTATATAAATAGAATTACACAATAATAATATAGCCTTTTGAGATTGGTTTCTTTCATTTAGCCAAGGTGAGTAAAACAATGTAACGTATCAATAGTCACCACTGATTTTTAAAGACATTTTAGTTTTGAAATATTAAAAAGAAATTGAAGTATTTCTGAAAAGAAAAAGTGAATTAAATTTTTACGTATAGAATTGTTTGACTTTTTTTTTTCCTTTTTGTTTCAAAGTGAAATAAATGGTATTTATAAGGAGAAAATACTTCCTGTGATTAATAACAACTGTGTGTCTTACTGACTTGTTTTTCTCTATGAATGTGGCCATGCAACCACGCGGTCTAGGGATCAAGTCCAACCCTGGCCTGTGCAAACCCGTATGCTGAACTGTGGTGCAACTGGTAACTGCTAAGATGGCATGGCGGTGAACGTTCTTGCCTCCCATGAGGGGCCCCTGGTTCAGCCTCAGCCCTCCATGGCCCCATATCCACTTGTGTGGAATGAAACTGTTACAACTAATGTACAACTATGGAGAGTGCTCTGGGCCCTCATGCCTTCTCTGAAACAATAAAGTAAATCTTTAAAAAAAAACTTTTTTGTAATACCTAAAATAATTTAAAAGATTTATTTTATTGTTTTTGACAGGTGAGACAAGACAGAGAAGGGGAAGGGCTCAGAGCAGTCTCTGTAGTTGTACGTCATCAGTTTTCCACATGGTTTCATTCCACGCAGATGGGTAGGGGTTGCACGGGGCAGGAGCTTGGCTAAGGGCTTCCCACATGGGAGGCATGCCCCATCGAGCCACAGGCCAAACCAGCGGGGTGGAGAGGGGGGTCAAGAACTGAACTGAGGGCCTCCCGCATGGGAAGCACACCCCAGTTCAGCATACAGGTCCGAACAGGCTGGGGCCGGGATTCAATCCTCAGTCCCTGAGGCTGCAAAGCGAGCATTTAACCTGCTGAGCCATCCTGGCTTCCCCTAAAATAACTTAAAAAACTAGTTCTATAACTTAAGTTGAAGCTTCTATCACAAATTTAAATAATTGAAAAGATAGAATTTCTGATATAAACAATGGTATTTAAAAATAAAACTGTTACTGTTATGCTTAATGTATCTAGTGGAATGTAATACCACAGTGAGTTGATGTCCACCATGATCCAGTTAAATATAAGTAAATGATTCAAATTTAACATTGTTCCTTTTTCTCTATGGAAAGCTATTTGTGTTAACATTTCTGCCACAAAAACGCTATCCTAATATATTTTTATGCTTGAAGGACTTATTCTTTTGTTCTTTGCAACATACTTCTGTATAAATTGAAGTGTTAGATTTTAATTTGCCATGACCCTAAGGTACCAAATTTCATACTAAAATTGTTTCAGAGACTTGACCTATGCAACGAAGTGTATACATTGATATTTAGAGTAAAATTTTATCCTCTTATTAGGTGGGGGATTAATACGGTATCAAAGGATTTTCCTCTTATTAGGTGGGGAATTAATACAGTATCAAAGGAGTTTTTGTTGACCAATATTTCAAATTGTCCTCTTGTTTGGCTTCTCAAAGATTTTAAAATACAGATTAAATATATTTAATGTTTTTTAAATATAGTGGTCCAAACTCAGATTCAACAAGATGGGTGAGGGGAGATGCCTTTTGTACAGTGTTAAGAAGGAAGATGGCAAAGGAGAATAGGCTTGGATACACTGATACAGGCATAGCAGTTTTAGGAAAGTGCTTATGTCGAACTTGAGGATCCAGAAAGCAATTCTTAAACTATCCACTCCCACTGTTCCTTTGGAAGTCTTTGGTGCCCTTGAAGCAGAGGTACTCAGAAGACTGCTACTTAAGAACTCTTTGGGTGTGTCAAAAAAGACACCAGGATTTTCACCTTCACTTTGTCATAGCAAATACATAAAAGCCATCAATCGGTGAGGGATAGATTGATGTGTATTCTCTTGGTGGAGTGCTATGTAGCAGGAAACAAGTTGTAAAATGACAGTGTTTCAATTCTGAACAGAGTAAGACACTGTTCATGGATGATATGTATAGAAAAAAAACATTTAACACGTTAAGCGCCATGTCAGTCACCAGTGACTGACACTGAACTTTCCGCTCGGACCGTGTCAGTCACTGGTGACCGATAGTATACTTTTCGTGCAGGCTGCGGTATTGTATGTTAACTGACAATATAAAATTAAAAAATTATATTCTATTAGTAAATTTTAAATAAGTAAGATGTCCCACTTGTCTTTCCATTTTAAAATGGCTATTCCTTTTTTGTTTTCCTTTGCTGTAATTTCTCCCCGTTTAGGGGACATTTTCACGTTCACGGGTAAAGAAAAATCTTTTTCTGTACTGGAATAATCGCAGGCAACTGACTGAATATAAAGCATTTCTAAAATAATACATTATACAAATTGCGGTAAATAATAAATATTCACACAGTAAATGTATTCTATATATAAACATTCAGCCTTATCGCAACCTAAACAGATCTCTGGTCCGCCAGCATTTCGGTGAAATCTGATATGATGGGCCAAGTGGTAAGCAAGACAAAATAGCCTGGGCGCTTCATGTGTTAAATTCATGGTTGTGGAGAGCATAGTGGGATGGGGGTGTTACATGCATAAAAATAAGGCAAGTGAAGACAAGGATTTTGCTTTTTTTTTTTTTTTTTGAGTACCAATTAAAGATAGTAAGCATATAAATGTTGAATTCTTTGTATTTGGCATTTTTTAAATTTCCCTAAAGTATGTACGGAAAAAGGTTTCTCTGTGAGAATATTTTGACTGACTGGGTAGTGAAAGGATGGAAAGTATTAAATCAGTAAGTTTTACAGTACCAGTGAGCTGTCAGATTCAAATTATGAATGCCATCTAAAATAGGTTTATAAAATTTTTGCCATCAAAACACTTCATGTAATTTATTTCCACACTCCTCTAAGTAATGTATGGTTCTCTTAGCTAGGGCTATGATTGGGATTCCCTGGGGATAGGATAGGAACAGTGTCCAAATCTAAGCCTTTGGCTTTAAAAAGTATCTTTGCCTAGGTTTCCTAGATGCTAAGCTTATCCAAAGTTATTTTTTTTTTAAGATTTATTTTATTGATTTTTGACAGAGGAGGAGGAGGGCCCAGAGCAGTCTCCATAGTTGACATTAGTTTTCCATATAGTTTCATTCCACAGGTGGGCACGGGGTTGTGCAGGGCAGGAACTGGGCCAGGAGCCTCCCACATAGGTCCCGGCAAGAACTGAACTAGGGGCACACCCCAGTTCAGCATATGGGTCCGCATGGGCCAGGGCCGGGATTTGATCCTCGGTCCCCGGGGCTTCAAAGCGAGCGCCCAACCCGCTGAGCCATTCCAGCTTTCCCCCAAAGTTCTTTAAAATAAAAAATACCAAATTGTGTGTTACAGATTCTTCATAATTTTTATTCAAGCAGCAATACATTTAGGAGCTGAAATGATCATCATAACTTCTTGATTAAAAAAATTAAATACCTATTAAATAAAAGATTTTCCCCAGTAGTGAGCATTTATTTTTGATTGTAGAACTTGAATATCTCCTGAAATGACACTTTCCTTTGGTCATCACTTGCTTAGAATAATACTCGTCCCAGTTCAAACATTACCTTAAGGTGGTAAAAAGCGAGTATTAGTAATTTCATGGCAAACCACTGATCCAAACTAAAAGGACTTCCAAGGTTGTGATTAATTCTTGTAGTAAGAGTCAGTATCTGTCTTTTCCACATGGCAAACTGCAGGTTTGGGGCACAAGTACTTGTGGTTGGGCTGTACATGTTATATTCATAGCCAGAACTTTAAATGCCATCTTTAAAAATGTGTAACTTTTTGAAAAGTCACAATGCATTTGCAAAATATTACCTTACTTGAAACTTAACCTCACTTCCAAATAGACATAGTAATTGGCACAAAGTCATGCTGTTTCCCCAATATCATGTTATCTGTCAATCCACTTTCATTAAAAAGCTGTTTACCTCTATGGTGATCAGGATGACGATCATCCACTCCAGACGGAGTGCCCTCTTCTCTGCCAGGTGATTTCGCATTAGATCTGTTAGCTCCATGCAGTGCTGAAGTTTTTCATTCATGACCTGCATTAAAAAATAGAAGTATGCTATATTTAAACAAATTAAGAAAATAATATGATTGCATGCTTCGAAAGTCTAGAGGTTTGAAATTTGTATAGTGAAAAGTCATCCCTGCAGTTCTTGCTCCTCAGTCATTTCCCCAAAGGCACCCTGCCAGCATTCCCATCTCGTGTGAATTCAGACATTTTGTAGTGTACAGCTTGAACTGCTAGAAATACTTTGCATACCAAAGCTCTTATATGTGTAAGATTTTGATGGGAGGTCTAAAAATAAAGCATATGAGTCCTAGTTTTTGGTTGCTGTCCTTGGATTTTCTAGCAGTTAAGAATGACAACAGCCTTAAGATGACAAAAACAGTGATTACCTTCTGAAACGCCAAACCTCACTGGCAAAACCCCCAAACATTAATGGCCTGCTACACACTCATCACTAGGTGGCACTGCTTCCGGCTCTGAACTGCAGGGGTGCTGCTGGCCCCTCAAGCTGGTAGAGGGGGTCATAGAACACGGTCTGAATTGAATTTATGCTTCATTAACCTCTGTATCTCACTTTTTGAAACTGGAAAGTCTGGGAACAAATTTAAAAAAATTTGTTTCTCCTTGCTTGCTTACAGAGTATATGCTGAGGGTGCTGGTCTGAAGTGGAAATTTAAATCACAGATGCATATTTGGGGTTTGATTGAAATGTACCGGTACACTATATTAGATTTTGCACAGAGCATTAAACAGCCTTACTAATAATGAGAGAGAACCACATTGGTAGCATATATTTGCCCATGTTTCCTGACTGCCCACCCTGTATCTCATACATAAATGTTTAGAACAGTGCCTCTAGTTTCTTCCTCCCTGTTGGCTGCTTGATCTTGGTCTATAAATGTGCTGCTCATCCTTAAGCTTGCTTTTCTTCAAAGTACCCAACCCTTCCACTTACTTTTAACTTTGACTAAAGCACAACTCTGAAAACTTTCAAATGTCTCCTAACAGTAAATCTAACAACTTTTGTGTTCTAAACCTGTTAACTGAAGCATTTAACACAGAAATGCAGCCTCCCTTTAGCTTTCTCCTCCCTAAGAACTAACTTCTGCCTCTGACCACCATTCTTTCTGAGTCTTCTCAGCTTCATTTGCCGGAGCCCTGATCCTGTCCCTGCGATTGTGCCCACTTTGGTTTGTGTAGATGCTTCCTAAGCGTTAGTCATTTCCATCCTACCATCACTGTTCCTGTGATATGTGCGCCAACTGTACTATTACTTAAATTGTAAAAGATTTTACTTACAAATGTTTACTTTAAAAAGATTCATTGCCATAAATGGAATACCAGTACGGCATGAAAGAGTGCTGCCTCCACGAAGCTGTACCTGACACCTGTGAGAGTGGGAGGTGAGCACGAGAGAGCATTCACAATCCACCAAAACCAAACCACGCCTTTCTCCTCCACAGTAAACAGCAGTGTTACTCGTTTCAGTGTTTAAATGCTATTTCTGGGTCCATGTGTCACCTCAGTTTATACAAGTGTATGTGTCTCACATTTAGGAAAAGACTGCTTTAAACTACTTTCTGATAAATCCCAAATAAAAATGCTTCCTGATTTCTCCTCTGCCTGAATTTCTAATTGCTTATAAAATATTTCATGGGTTTCCTACCAGCACCTCAAAATTCAGCATTTCTGAAACTAAAAATGACAGCCTGTACAAGTCTCTCCCTTTTGTGTTCCCTCTCTCAAATCAAGTCACACTTGATCTGAACCTTTGATCTGTAATCCCCTTCCCTACAGTAATCCTCCGCTCTAGGAGCCTTGAATCCGTCCTCTGCTTATCTTGTCAATACTACTGCCTGGTAGGCCTTCATCAACTATTCATTACCTCCTAAAAGTGGTCTTTTTTTTTTTTATTTTTATGCTGGCATCAGAGTTCTCATTCTAAACAGGTTGGATCATGTCACTCCCTCGCTCAAAAGCTTTAAACATATTACCATTGCCTTCTCCATAACCTGAAATAATTCCACATCATTTAGTCCAATCACACTTTAGATGGTGGCATCCCCTTCAATCCTGAAGGCGCAGTATTTGTGAAACTATCTCAACCTCCGCCTCCTTTTCCCTCAATGCTCCCATAGCACTTTGTTGTTTCCCGATTTTAGCACTTCATTCTGCCTCACGGTCATTTTGCTGTCTGCCCAGAAACCTGTCGTCCTGCTCCCCTTTGAGGGAGTTACTTTTTCACTATTTCCAATCACATGACACTGCCAATCAACACCCACCGGACATCTTCCCCACCTCTCCTGTGAAAAGCCCCAGGATAGACAGGGTTGGTATGAGACCCAGGCCTAGCCAACCATAATGCCCAGTTCCCTGCTCGGACAACTTCCCAAAGCTTAGACACATGTCCCAATCCTTTGAAGTTGCCAGACAGAGTAAAATGTAAGCTTGGAAATTCCCTCTCCATACCTCTTCCCATCTTAGAATGATACCAGACTGGCACAGAAGACGCTGAGGACAGCCAGTCTTGAGACCTGTTTGGGTCCATCCCTCTCCTATCATGTGAGCCAGTACATGGTGATAAGGAAGATCACTTAAATTTTGTCATGTGCAAGCAAGAAGAGGCCAAACTAATGCAGGCTTCCTATTCTCATTAAATAGCTATAAGGTACCTATGTTGCATGCACACAGATGAAGGAGCTGGAAGAAACGGACATGTCACAGAGGTGGCAAATACATACCTTAACTCTACGAGTAATGCTTAGGAACTGACAAGTTTTATCATAAAGTTCTTCCAGGTTTTCTCTGTCCCAGTAGAAATCAGGAGTGATCAAGAAGTCTGAACTCAAGTTTATACGGTGCCTTAAAAAAGGAAAATTACAACTTATTTTCTATCTTGAATCAAAAATCATGGTCTTCATTTTTTTACATGATGCTTTATGACAATGTTTTTTAATGCTGACTGTTGTAATACTTTTGAGAAACAACTAGAAAATTTGTAAGAAAAATTTTTGAACTGAATTCAATCTAATACTAATGAACTAGTTTAAAAACAAAATGAGTTTTTTCTATTTTTTATTCATTAAAAAATTTTACAACATACACAAACATATTTTCTTGTGGATAGGTAATCACATGGCTCAAAAAAAGGTAAAAACACTGACCAATCTTTCTCATATTTTTATTGCCATCTTTCCCTTTCTCCTACCCTGTATAGTAACTGATGTTAGTTTCCCCTATATCTTCAGTGTTTATGCAAACTGGAAAGCAGATAGATACACATATAAACACCCACAAACACACTGATTTTCTATCTCTTAAGAGGCCATAGCTTGCTTTTAAATGGACATGTAAGTTTTAGAAGTTTAACATAAATAGCTGTTCACTATTTTAAAAAAGTAACCCTGGAGAAGATTTAAGAAAACAGTGGTGGGCCCACTAACCCTAACATAAATCCTTCAGGCCCTGCAAACTTCCCTGTATCCTTTCAGATATTTTTCTGTGCATACATGACAATGTGTAATACGTACACATACCAAGATAAATATGAATATTTTTGTTGGCTTACACAAATGCAATCATATAATTTAGGGTTTTTTTCCCCCCTAATATAACATGCCGTGTTCCTATTCACAGACTTACCACATTTCTTTTAACATATGTGTACTTTTATTGTAAAGAGAAGAAACCTTAGGATAAGAACAGTAAGACTTTATAGAAATTATTCACAAATTATGTACATTTACTGAGTATTGATACTATGATTTGCCATATGAAATTCTGCTTGCATTACCAAAAGAGAAGAGAAGAACCTCTACTCCACTTCTTAGAGACCTCAAGGCTTTAGATATGCTGTGGCTGCTCCTGGTGAATGGGGTTTTAATTTTTGTTGGTACTGTGAATTAGGGCCCCTGAGCTCTGAGAAATGTATAGATGATGAAACACTGGACTACCTCTCCCCAGGCCAAGGATCTGAGGAGAATGTGGGAAAATAACTCAGGTAAACTACTTACAATGAACTCTAGTGACTCATCCCATCCACTGGAGGGGACAAAACACTGAATAAGGATGCCTAGTGAGAATAATGCCAAGATTAAAGATTTTCATTCCATAAATCCTGGGAAAATTACAAAAATAAAATACACTGAAATTTTCTTATCTTAATATCTCTGAAAATGGGGGGCATCTTTAAAATTGATACCTAAGTTGACCAGATTTTGGTAAAGTGGGACACCATTGAGCCGGGGGGAGGGGCTTAATCAAAAATTTGGTCTACCACCGTTCCCTAGCTTGTCGTGCATTCTTTCCAAAAATCGGGACTTTTTTAAAATGCCGTGGGACGCGGGACAAATTGTTAAAAATCAGGACTGTCCGGCCAAAAGCGGGACGTCTGGTCACCTTGTACCTGACAGATGGCAGTTGGGACTTAGTTGTCATTGCCTTAAATCACTGATTTCCCTTACGCTTTCCATGTATGCCCAACAGGAAATGTGATAGAATCTACATCTAGATAAGACTAAAAGAACTATTTCAGCAAGTGCAAACAGTAAATCCTCTGATCAAAAGCATTGTATCACAGTTGAACTGGCCACATGTTTCCTCTCCTGGGACATCTAACTGTCTTTGTCAAGGAAATGTGCTGCATAACTTTTCTGTAGCAATTAGGTCTATTTATTAGACTGTTATGAGGCAGTGATATATTTTTACTGGAAATCCCCAGTATCTAAATTCTAGGTATCTCTCTACCTCCAAAAACATCCACTATGCTCCCTGATGTAGGTTTAGTGTAGATTAATTATGATCTCTTTTGCACATGCAGAATTTCTCCCAGTATGGTTCTAACAGAGTCCCAACTGCTTACAGTGAATAAGAGTTCTCCATGCTTATAAAGAATGAAACCAAAACAGCTGCAAGCCCCATAAAGGTACAACTGTTGGCTCTTTATACAGAAATGTTTTCTTGAGACCATTATAAATATATGAAATATTTCATTTACAGAAGGAATTTTACCTTAGGGCAAACAGTTCACCCATTTTCTGCATAACTTCTTCATGAGATAATTTCACTTTCTTGCCAGCTTTTAAAGCCTATTTTGGAGGGGGAAGAAATAAATGCAAATATACACATATGTATATCTAATAAGTACTAGGACCATAAAGCAAATTCTGAAGCAGCGTAATTTTATTTAATCTGATGCAAATGACATATTTTGAATGACTATCTCCCAGTCATTTCACTGAGATAACAAATAAAATATTAGGTAGAAATTTTATATTCCCTTACTCCATTTTCCTTTGCACCAGCTTGTTCTATGATGTACGTTCCTAGTCTCTAATGGAAATTCGGATCCTCTTTCCCTATGTATAATCAGGTTATTCTTTCATAGTAAAAAAATTAAGTATAGTAAGCATGATTTTTAATATACAGTAGACTCTGTTAACCGGTACTCTCAAGCATCCGGCAAGAACATCATTTATCTGGCATGGGTGCCGGTTAACGGAGAGTATACTATATTTTGAAATTTTGAAATAGGTATTTTGCATGCCACTATTTTCCTTATAATTTAGGCACTTTTTCTTAAATCAAGAAAGGTGCTCATAATTTCCTTCCTTAGAGAGGAAACACTTCATTTTTTTTTCCCCCCTTTAATTCAGTTATATTAAAAATATTGCACCACCGGAGAAAGTAATTTGAATTTTAAGTTTTAAAAAGTAAAAAAAATCCACTATGAAGTTTCTTATTTCATCATTTTATATATAACTAAGGACTCCTTTTTTCACTTAAATTCAGTATAGCTGTCCTAGTGTTTATTACTTTGTTATACTCCTAAATATATTATTATAGTGGGAAATTTGTATTTTTTCCCAAATAGAAATCAATCCTTGAAAAGAAGCATAAAATTGGTATAATTACCTCTGGAATTGACTGAATAGATTCAACAAATTTATCCAGTGATGCTTCCCAAATAGCCAGTTTCACTGGGGAAAAAAGTTCACAATGGAACAATTCTTTATCATCATATTCATGTTTATACAAAATGCATCATTGCACAGTACCTTCCCTGCCATTTCAATAATACTTTAAGAAGCAAATGTGCTAAAAAATTGGAACTGAAATTTAAGAATAGTTCATTATAAAGAGCAGCACTAAAGTGGAAAAGAAGAAACGAGGCAGATTTCCAACACTGCTGGCACCGAAACTACACCTGAAAGAAAGCCTGATTTTCTGATGTTGTACATTGGAAACCTAGAGTGTATGGCACACCCTGGAATGAAGGCTGACTCCATAGATGGGGCAGGAACCTGGCTCTCCACGCCTTTTCTCACTCCTGGGGGTGTTGTCAGTATTGCTCAGAAGGTCCTGAGCCTCCTAGGGTGTGGTGGGGACAGGCCACAGCAACAGCCTAGTGTCGACTGATGACAAATGAACACAGGGAAAACGTCTACAGTTTTATTCAGGTACATGGATCGGGCACAAAAAAACCAGAGATACTGTTTCTGTGAAGGACTAGAGTGTGTTTTTCTGCATAGAGGCCTATGCCAATCTCACAGGGCTGCACTAAAGACAACCTAAGAATAAACACCAAGTAGAAAGAAGGACAAGAAAACAAAGGTAGTAAATAACAATATAAAAAATATTTTTTGGGGAAGCTGGCATGGCTCAGTGGGTTAAGCGCTTGCTTTGCAGCCCTGGGGACCGAGGACTGAATCCAGGCCCCGGCCCGTGCGGACCCATATGCTGAACTCGGGAGTGCCCCTTGTTCATTTCTCACCGAGGTGAGACCCTGGCCCAGTTTCTGCCCAATACAGCCCTGCGCCCACCTGTGGAATGAAACTATGTGGAAAAACCAATGATGTGCAACTATGGAGACTGCTCTGGGCCCTCCCCTTTCTCTCTGTCTCTGTATTTCTCTCTCTGTCAAAAACAATAAAAATAAATCTTAAAATGTGGTGGCCAACCAATGATTTAAAAAAAAAATATATATATATATATATATATATATTTTTTTTTGGAGAGGGTAAGCTTTAATACGACCAATAAGGAATAAGTAGCTTCTGGAGATACTATATTTTATACTCTTATTTTTTCTCTTGGAAGGAAAGAAAAGAGGAAAAGGAATACTAAAACTTTGCTGAGACTTCCCTTGATGAAATGAAAACTATGTAATACTTGCTCTGATAAGTAGTATTAACTTACCTGAAAGGCAAAGAGCATTTGAAAAAGCAAATTTCTCTAGAATGGTGTCATCTAAATCGAGTTCTGAATTTAACCTGATTTCTCCTCTGTGAAGTTTTGACTGCCCCCTGCAGAAAGAAAGAAAAAAAAAAGAAAAGGTATTTTCTAAATCTTGAAAAGCACTTTAATTTTTTCTTTTGAAAATGTTATCTTTTAATCTTTCTAGGTCATTTTGGAAATTTGTATCAGGAGTCTTATATATGTTTTATACCCTTTGATTCAACTAATTCCACGTCTAGAAATTTATCTTAGAGAAATAAAAGATGCAAAGAGAAATTTGTGTACAAAAAACTTTTCATGGTCAAATATTTAATTTAAAATTAGTAAAGAAACTAAA
>PVKE010006253.1:16097-55411 GCA_004027555.1 Craseonycteris thonglongyai
AAAAAAAAAAAAAAAAAAAAAGTTTAAAACCATATACACTAATCTAAAATCACAGGGACGTGACAGGTATGGTGCTGGAGCTAGGAAACTAAGAAAAACCAAGGTATGTACATGTAGAGAACTCTGGAAGGAACTGAGGAGATGGGAAAGGAGAGAATTTGGGACTATAAAACCACAGCAAAGGAGAAAAGTGTAGGGTAAACCTTCCCCAAAGACGTGAGACAAGAAGAGATGGACAAATCAGGGTAGCCAGGAGGCCTGAGCTGGTGGAGGGGCCGAATCTGCTCTGATGCCCTCAGGTGGAGGGAAACAAAAGACAAGAAAGAGGGCAGCATTGACAAGATGCTTTATAGATGAGCTGGGCATGTGAACAGAACGGGGTAGGGCAGAAGATACCCGGAACCCTAGGCAGGACTCTCACAACCTCCATGTTAGAGGCTGCTTAGAACCTCTATGAATGAAACCAGATCACTGGTCCAGGGTTAAGGACTTCACTCCTCAGATTAAAATGTAGCGAGTGTGAGGGTGTGTGTACCTTGTAAGTAAGAGTTTGATCTGGAAGTAGAGCCCAAAAGGGATTTATAGGAATTATAACCAAAAGGCCGAGTGCTTAATAGTAAAATTCGCTTAGCTCATTTTTTGTGTGTCCCAGGATCACATTGGCATGTCCCACTGCAACCACTATGGTGGGCCCAGGCCCTCCCTCACTCAGCAGGTGCCCTTGGGGCAACACAGAACATCCCTACCTCCTCTGAAAGCTCCTTAGCTGCCATCAGGGCTCCTCTAAGGAGTCAGTGCAACGATGCATGTAACTGGGGTCTCCAAACTACGGCCCGTGGAGACCTTTGTATCTGAATAAAATAATATTAAATAATTAAAAACAGCATCTACATTTTGATTCTTTTTTATTTGGACCTCGAGTGTGTAGTCGGCCCCCAAACTGCTGTTTGATAGTTAATGTGGCCCGCGGGCTGAAAAGTTTGGAGACCCTGATGTAGAACGATGCATGTAGAACGGGGCCTGGCACAGGGTGAGTGTGTGATCCTTGTTGGCCATTGCGACTTAGCTCTCATCCCACTGAGTCTATAGCTAGTGTCTCTTCCAAATGCCCACAAAGCTCTGCTTTCATCACTTCAATTCCACTAGAGAAGTAACTCCCATGAGGAAGACCTTTCATTCTTATCCCTACTGCCTTCTCTTTCTGCCCTAACACCTCTCTTCATCTCCCCCTTTGCTGAGACAGGAATCAGCTGTAGGCTGCCTGAGAATATTACATCAGAACCTCACTTCTTGCGGGCACCCCATTTCTACAGGTGGTTCTCTTAGATCACCCCTCACTACACTCCCTTGTCATACCCAAAATCAATACGGAAAAATGGGTTTACTTGAGAGAAAACTGCACTATAGCAATTTGGTAGGTTCCTTCTGATGAAGGCGTACTACTTCACTTGATTTATAACCCCATTTGGGGTTATAGAATCTACTTGTTTTATTTTATGGGTAGTCTGAGAAGGTAAAAATGTCAACCTGCGTACGTTTATTAAATTGTTAGGCTTTGTATTTGTATCTGTAACTGTTTTGTTAAAATTGGTCTCTGAATTCCTAAGTCATTTATCCCCTCTACTGCTTTACCTTGTTATTCCAAGTGCCCTTTTCGTAAATGTGATAAAACATTGCTTACTCTGTTTTTATGTAGTTAAGCTCTTCATTTTCCCAATGTACCAATGCAATTTCATAGGGTTGAATTTCATGTTTTTCTAGAACTTGCATCACTTGCTTCATCTAGAAGAAAAGGAAGATTAACTTGAAATTATACCCAAGTCATTCAGCACAAAACACTTACAGTGTTAATGCATTTTCATTATGTTTGATGGCATTTCGTTAAGTTTTTAAAGAAAAAGCAATTTCACTGTGAGATTAAATTCATCAGGAAGGTATGTAATACTCATTGTCTTTACATCTGGAAAACAGGTGAACATAAAGAAGAAAATAAAAAGTATCATTATCCCATAACCCAAAGAAAATCACTGGTAAAATTATGATTTATATTCTTTAAATCCTTTAAAAATGTATAAGTGACATACTTTAAAAAATTCACACAACACAGAGAGGTAAAAAGTTACAGTCTCTCTGTTCTCCTGAATACCTCATCCCCAAAGGTAACCATTAAACTGGGTGCACAGCCCCCCAGGATTTTTTTGAAGTGTGCCTGTATGTATATTTATTTTGCTTATTATATAAAATGGGACCATACTGCGCATATGAACATTTTCAAGGCTATTCTGCTTATTGCAGGAACTGCAATTTATTTAACTGTCCTAAACATCCATCCATGGGGGTGATTTCTATACCCCACTATGACAAGGTGGAAATGCACCATCCTTATGGGTGTTACTTCATGATCTTGTGGGAGTATTTCTTTAGGAACTGCTAGACCAAAAGACATGCCTACTGATAATTTTTGATGAATATTGTCGAACTGCTCTCCCAAAGAGTTTTTCCAATTTTAGAATCCAAACATTTATGAGAGCATTGTTTAACAACTGGACATTATCAGCCTTTTACATCTTTGCCACTTTATATAGCCAATGTCGGTTACAGCTTTTTATATTTGTTGGTCTTTATATTTCCTTTTTCTTTAGGAAACCCCTCTCCCCACCACCACGTGTGTGTGTTATGTGTTTCTTCTTAGTAAAACTGGAATAGTATCAGTCATTTTTTAACCAGCACTGGCATTGCATTGGTCAGGTTTTGTAACCTGTTCAATTTAACTGAATCATATTTACAGGTAATTTCCTAGGAATAGGTCTTTTTCCACACGATTTTTAAGAGTTGTAGTATGTTCTATCCTATGGGTATATTTAACAAACTTCCTACTATTATGTATTTTGGTTATTTCTCATTTTTGCTGCTGTAAATAATGTACCGATGAACCTTTCTGTACATTATTCATCATGCATAACTGAACTGCAGTTATTATCTTTTTTTTTCTTTAAAGATTTATTTCATTGGTTGAGAGGTGAAAGAGACAGAGAGAGAGATAAAGTGGGGAAGGGCCCAGAGCAGTCTCCATGGTTGTACATCACTAGTTGTGGCATGGTTTTGTTCCACACAGGTGTATGTGGGGCCCCCACGGGTGGGAAACAAACTGGGGCCTCCTTCATGGGAGCTGAGAACCTTCACTGACATCTTGCTGGCTACCAGTTGCATTGCAGTTCAGCATATGGGTTTGAGGGGGCTGGGACCTGGATTTAATCCCTGGACCTCTAGGTTGCAAGGCAAGCACTCAAGCTGCTAAGTTATCCGGGCATCCCCAAATGCAGTTATTTTCTTTGGATAACATTCTAGGTGTAAAATTGTTGAGTTAAATATAAGCTTTGATGTATAATATCAAAACAAATTGCCTCTAAAAAGGTTGTATTAAGTACATACTGGTTGGGATACTAAAAATATGATATCCTGTGAGTGATCAAGTCCTAGAAAAGTGATCTAAAAATAAGACCCAGAGCAGACAGCTTCCTGTGAACTGTGTGTACATTAATCATTTTGTAGATTACTATGGATGACATATACATCCCTTTTATCTGCACTGTAGCTAGGATTGTTCTAATTTCCCACAACTTCGTGTAGTCCCAGAGAACGAAAATGTAGCAAATTATAAGCCAAAATGTAATTTGGAAGATGAAACTGCTAGGATAAATATTGCATAATACAGAGCAAATAAATTGTGGATTGTCTGTTAATTTATCTTCCAACAGCTCAGGTTATTGAGTGCTAACTAACAGTTTATTCTGAAAAAATTTTTATACTTTGACACTTTATTTATACTTACAGTTTTGTCTGTCACATTCCAGAACACAGCAGCTCCTTCCCTGATTTAAAAGAACAAAAGAATTAACTAAGTCAAAGGTAGAATACATGCTTTAGGACCTCACATAAAGGTACGCTTAGGTAACTTCTATTTATTTATTTATTTTATTTTTTACACAGAGAGAGAGATACAGAGACAAAGACACAGAGAGAACTTAACTGGGGAAGCTCCCAGTTCAGCATATGGTTCTGCACAGGCCGGGGCCGGGATTCGATCCTCGGTTCCCGGCGCTGCAAAGTGAGCACTTAACCCACTGAGCCATCCCGGCTTCCCCATAGGTAACTTCTAGAATGGATCCAGAATGCAATTTAAAAAGAAATGATTTATTACTGATTTAACATTATGGTTCCTAGACGGATGTGCCAAAATAAGAACTACTTTTTGAACTTTTGATAAAACCTAACCTTTCAAAAAAATTCATGATTTCTCTCATGAGCTGCAGAAAAAGTAATTATTATTGCAGTACTATATAAAAGTATCCTGTATCCATATTGCTTCATACCTAGTTTGTCCTCATGTACAGAAATTAGAATAAGGAAATTTTTGAGACCTGTCTTAGCTCTCACTCGGCAGATTCTGCCATTGGAAAAGAATAAAGGGTCATGCTTTTAGAAGTCATGGAATAAAGAGACAGACATAGATTAAAGCCTCAGATGGCTAGAGGCACCTGTAGAATAATGCCACCCATCCTCACAGGGCTTCCGGCATAACTACAATGAAGTCACGAGGACTGCTGAATCTAATTCTGACTTTGATAGAATTTAAGGCCTAAGAACTATAAATGACTTGTTTTGGTTTCTGAAGTTTGATGTGTTGAGCTGTTTTAGGTAGTAAATGGAGGTGGGAGGAGGAGTATGGCTCTGGTTTATTGCACCAGAGGAAGGAAAGGTAGAAATGAAAGAAAGGTTAAAATATGTTGGTCGCATACCAGCCTTCAGACATTTCTTAAGCAATGTGCTTATGTAACTGTAGGTCTGTGCTTAGTATCTGGGATACAAATATGAGTGTGGTCTAGTTCCCATCCGCAAGGAACTCCCAATCTGGGAGTTAGGATTGTTCTAATTTTCTAGGCCGATGATACCTAGATCACCAATTACAGCAGAGTGTGATGAGTGCTATTAACAGAACTATGCAGAATATACTTGGATGTATATTGGAGGAACATAGTTCCTAAAGGACCAGCACAGCCAGCTGAAGGAGAGAACGAGAAGAGGCAAATCAGCTGAGGGCATACTCTGGGCTCAGGGAGAAGGTGGGAGGGACAGGGCAGTCTCTCAGAATAAATAGCCAGTAGTCTGAATGGCTGTGGATGTGGGCAAGTAGCAGGCAATTTGGTTAGAGGCAGGGAGGGGCCAGCCGTGTAAGTAACTCTGCTGTGATAAGGAGTATGGTCTAATCCTATTGAATTTTAAGCAGAAGATTGTAGTGATCAGAATTACCTACTAAAAAATTTTCCTATCACTGACAGACAGACTGGTAGTGGAGTGAGAAGACCAGGTAGTAAATTATTGCAGATGGCTAGCATAGGGTCTCTCGGGATGTGGATTTGAGAGATATTTGAAGTCACAGAGTATTAGTTCAGGGAATCACTTCTGGGCAGACAAGGCCTTGGGAACCATGCAGCCTCTGTCTAGAGCTGGGCTCTGCAGTATGGCCCTGAGAAACCACATGTGGCTACTGAGCACCTGATATGTGCCTGGTCCAAACACAGAGGCTGTAAGTATAAAACACACACCAAGTTTCAAAGACTTAGTGTGAAACGAAGAATGTAAGATCTCATTAATTATTGACTGATGACATGTGGAAATGATAATATTTTAGATATACTGGGTTAAATAAAAAAACACTGTTAACTTCAGGCAATATATATTAATGCTGTTCAAAATGAAATTCGTCTTTTTTTAACTTAAAAAAAAATGTCACTATTAGAAAACATCCTCGCGTATGAGGTGCCTTTGTGGCTTGCATTGTATGTCTAATGGATGGCACTGACCTAGGTCCGGGACCTCAGAAATCCAAATTTCCTCACTTGAGGCAAAGGGGACGCTATTCTCCTTGGACTAAATGTTAAATTTGGGATTATCTTCAAAGTAACATTAAAAGCAAAGTGAAATGTCAACAGGAACAATGACAAGGCTTTCAGTTATGAACTACAAGGATGAAGACCACAAAAACTTCATCAAAGTTTGGATTCATACGGATGTTCCATTTGTTTCTGTTCTGCCACTTACGAGTCCCATAACTGTGGGTAATTCGCTTACTATCTCAGACCCTCAGTTTCCTTAGCTACAAAATGGGCGTAACAGACCTTTCTCAAGCACTGTGAGGATAACATAAAATTATTCTAAGCAGTTTCTAATCTCATGACTCTTCCTCTCAGCTACTCTGGAGTATTTGATATTAAAACCACCTTTAAATAAAGTAATAAGTGTGTGTGAGTCAGGGCCTGAGTCTGAAGTCTCTGTATAGGTAAAGTGGCTAAAATTTCAGCTGAAGAGCTCCAGAGGGAGAAGGAAGAAAAGGCAGCAGGGCAGGCAGTATGAGCCCAGTAAGAGGCCCTGAAGAAGAATAGGAAGTACCTGTACTTGGTAAATGCAAACCTAGATTTAAAAATAGAGACAGACCAGGGGGAGACTATTTACTGGTTTTAAAATTCTTCTTTTTATGAGAAGATTTGCTAAGAGATTCCTAAAAGTGACAAACCCTCCTAGATAAAGTAAGAATCAAAGGGTAAATTTAAATCACAAATTTTGAGCACATTTAATGTTGAGAGAGGAGATACCACTGCACCTTTAAAGACCACGGTACCTGACCAGGAGTCCAACCCCAGTGGGGTTTCTTTCTTGTCTTACCTGAAGAAGAATATTGTCCCAGGATCACCTTCTTTTGCAGAATTTCCGACACCCATCACCAAAATATTTGCTGCATCTGTGATTTAAAATAAATGACTAAAAAGCTACATCACACAGTGACACAAGGTTTAAGAGTCACTTATAAACTTATAATCATTTCTTCCTATGAGTACCATTAAGTACTCTAACACACTGTTTAGCTTGCTAAGGTTTCTGAAAGTATTTACTATACGAAAATGAAAGGATCATACAAAGTTACTTTCACAGAACATTCAACAACCTGTGATACTGTTAGTGCCATTTAAAACTGCCATTCACACTCATTTTGATGCAGTAATCTCTAGTCCAGTGAATGGTGTTACTTTCAATACAACTGTGGCTCAAGAAGTAAACTTCTACAAAACTAATTTAAAATAAAATTTGAAGAACCATTAATATAGCCTCATCCTTTAAATGCCATTTAATTTATAATATAATTTCACATATTAATAATATAATTCTCAAACTATTGTGCTGAATTTGAAGTTATATTGTGTAAGTTTTTGGTAATAAAAAATATACAGATACAAAGATACAGACCATTTCAAAACATATCTGATTTCAAAATTAATTATGAGAAATATCACAGTAATCATCTGTAACACTTAGGTATTTTAACTTTTTAAATATTGTATATTAATACACTGATATTCATAAGTTGCTTTAAATAGTATAGTAATATTCTAAGTATATAAATTAACCTAATATATAAATATATTAATATTGATACATAAAAGGTTACATATAATTTCTGAACCTAAAATTAAGCTCCTCCAAGTTTCAGAATTCCTGGTATAGGTTGGGGAATAGGGGTTCAGATAAGACACCAAATCCTAAACTACCTTTTTTGGGGTGAGCTCTGCTTGCCAAGTGCTATATCCTAGGAGGGCAAAGTTCATTTATGTAGCCAAAAGCAACACAAAGGAAATGGAAAAGCCCTAGGACCATGAGAATGGCCCAGGAAGCCCCCACAAGTGTGCAGTATGCAGGCCTCCCGGCCTGACAGCTAAGGACACCCCTGTGTGACTTTTCATCTTAGGGGCTCTGGATACAGCTCTACTTTTCTAAGTCACTTAAGTTGCTTTTGCCATCAAATAGCACAAATAATCTGTTCAGATCATCAAGGCTGAAAAAGCATAATGACATTTCCACTATTTCTTACGGGGTCAACGGTTCTTAAGAATTTTCTCTGTAGCAAAGAGGTTTTCAACCTGCTATTTTTGCCACTCTGGGGGAAATTCATGAATTTCCATCAAGTGTTCCAAGGTATTTATTTTCTCATATAAAACAGGCTATTTTTCTCAAGAATCCTTCCTGATAACTGTTCCGATATTCTCAGTTTATTTTAATTCTCTTTATAATGTGTTTTCCTTTTAACAAATTTTAAGTATTGTACTGGTAAATTTTTTAAAGGCTCCCCTCAAAGTTTCTATCAGTTTCCTGGTTCTTCTGTAAAGCTTTTTAATGTGACAAAAGTTAGGTGTCATGGCCTTTGATCATCCCGAGTAATGGTGATCCTATAGAGCTTAATAGATCTTACTGATTTCAATCTGAGAACTAAGTTCTCTGTGAATAATTTTATTGTCTTTGTATGTTATTCATATAAAGCGATTCAACACCACTGTTATGATGCGATCCTTTAAGCACAAAGTGAAACTTAAGCAAATGCATATTGAAGACAGTATCATAAGAAAATTATTTTCTAATACATTTTAACATACTTGGCCCCGGGTTCAAGATGTACCTCTAGGCAAGCTTGTTACTTCAATATATCCACGAGAGGTCAGATCTTGAGAAAGATTTCCAAGGTGATATTCATCTGCAGTTGCAAATGCTGTGCAGTGCATCAGGTCCTGTTTCAGTGAGATTAGCATGACATGGGTTACTGAGAGGCTAAGTGTCTGCCACGGTTGCTGTCACCTTACAGGACTTCATTTTGCAAAGCTAGGTCTCGAGAGTTTTCTTCAAACATCTCAAAGGCTCACAGAAGAGGTATGGTAAGAGGCAAGGGAGACAGACGTCAGCTGAACCCATGAAAGAACTTTCTCCTGCTAGTCAAAAAGACACAAAGGACTACCCTGAAAGGGGAGCTGCTCCCCAACTATAAGTATTTCAATCACAGACTGAGCAAGAGATTTAGAGAATTAAGGCATCATCTGGGTGCCCAGACGAAATCCTATTTAAAAAGTTTCTCCAACCCTGAGTTTCCCTGACTCTTTTCTTATAGTAATGTCATTATTTAAGGTTATTTTAATAACGTGTCACTAGTCTTGTACAGATGGAGATTACTTTAAATCTATAAAGGAATTACAGAACTTTTACTCCAGTTAATATTAAACAAAAAGTTCTGTAAATCTGTAAATGCATCCAAATTTGGTTAGGGCTCTGTTTCCTGCATTGAGTCTGGTCTATGTATACCCGTAAACATTCATGATTGTGTCTCTACCATACACATACGGAAGGCAATATGACACCGTACAGCATTTTTGTCAAACTGTAAGTCACAACCATTAGTGAGTCCTCCTATCAATTTAGTTGGCCCGAACCCGTTTTATAAAAACTAAATAGAAGTAGAAAATATTAGAGTACATTATTCACAGGTTAAATTTTTATGACATGTTCTATCACTTACGTAGCTATGTCTAAGTATGTACACAGAGTCACTATGTATGTACAATATAAAATATATTTCTCACTTTGGGATGTGGTCGATTAAGTTCGAAAGTTACCGGCATAGGCACCAAGAATTCAGGGACATAATTTGATTAATTGAAAAGTCAGAATAACATTGATGCCTACTTTGTAGGATTGTTGTGAAGTTTAAACAACAGATCGATGTCAATTGCTCAGAACCATGACTGGAACAGATGTTCAATATTTCGTGGGTTACAGTTATTATTGCACATACAGATATGTTTAAACATTCAAAAATTTATGGGAAATTAAAAAGCTTATCAAATAACTTACATCTGAATTTTCCTGTGTTCATAATTTTCTGTTTTTACAGATCATTCTGTTTCTACTGATCAGAACATTAATGATTCGATTATCTTTTGAGACATACAGTGCTTTGGCCATCATCGGTCAAAAGAGATTAATAAGTCATTTATTCTTGGGATTTACTGACCTCAACTCTTTTTAAATTATTTCCCTTTCTGTTCCACTATTTCTAGTATAAAATGCAAGAAAAGTAGTATATTAATTCTTTCTTTCCTCCTACTTTTGTCACTTAACTCTTGGCCTTTTCTTAAGAAATGACCTAATCCTGCTTTGTCTTTTCCTCAATTTGCTACAGTTCTAGTGTGTGGTTTAAAAAGTAGTAGATTTTAACAGAAGACCCATGGATACCCACAAACTTAAAAAAAAACCCTAAAAGCAATAAAATATCTACTCATAAGCAAAGAGGTTTTAATTAGAAAATAATTAAAAACCAGACAAAGCTGAACTAGTTTTGTGAGGTAGTAGCCTCCTTTTCCAGTTAATTATCTGATAAGCTGATTCCCATAGTCACATGAAGGTAGAAACATAAACATATGGATCCATCCAGCCAAAGTAAAGACAGTTACTGGAGTACAGGAATCAGTATGTGCTTAAGGTTTAGACCTGTTAGTACCATCTGTTCTTTTAAGGCTCCACGGAGTTAAAAAGAGCTGATAGTATATAAGATTAAGTTGGATGAAAGAGGAATCCTGTCAAGAGGTATCAGGTCAGGTGGCAGTCGGCAGGCTCTGGGAAACAAAACAAATTTATTGAGCTTTGCTAAGCAAAATTACAGTATATTAGATTGCACGTCAGAATCACTTCTGTAACTGCTACAGCTGCCATGCTTAGTTTGGGCCAGAGTGGGAAGAGCAGGGGGCACAAAGGAGAAGACAGGAAATAAGAAGGTCGAGAGTAGTTCAGTGGAGGATCGTTCCGTAATGTCCTGGAAATGGCAGAGCCCAACTGTCTCTAAAATCAGAATTGTAAACGGGCTGCCCAGGGAACTAACTACCCAACTCAAGAGAAGACTCATGTATATAAACTGAGATTTCACAAAAAATCCAGACTTCCATCGTCTTTTGATCAAGAGGAAGATCTGTCAGTCATTGACTAGGGTTGCGTAAGGGGCCTGGTTCTCCAACCCACACAGTCCCTCCCTCTCTCTACTGTCTCACACCTGCTTTACCACCATTTATGCTACTGATCAGGCCCATCTGTGATGAAAATTTATACTATTTTGTACTCTCAAAAATAGGGCAAGGCAAAGCATTTCATCACTATTTCCATGAGAAAATTTATCCTGAGCTCCAAATAGTCAGATTATAAATAAAATTTAAAACACAATCTGTTTTTACTTAGACATTCAAGGATCCTCTTTGCAGATTTTCTGAAGAATGTCACATTTCCTTCTCTCCATGTCCTATTTAGTTTGACTTTAAGTTCTAGCCAGTGTCACTCAGTTTATATGGCTTGCCACACTAAAGTCTATATCCTCCTTGAATTTTGGATCTGAATCTCTAAGTTATGGTTCCTTCTATTAATAAATGATTCAGAATGTTTTCCAATTTGACTTGGGAGACATCTTTTTTTTTATTTCTTTTGCATTTAAATTCCAAGACCATTTAAATCCACTTGTGAAAGAGAAAGAGAAACCATGATGTGCCTTTGAATTTTAGTCCCTATTAAAGGTGTTGCTATTTTGTGAGATGCTTTCATATTCAGACATGTCTTTCTCTGTATTTTTATGATGAATCATTATTTTAAGAATGTTATACACACACAGCAAATTTCAGGTTTTAAAAGGGGGGTTTAAAAGGGGGTTAACAACTTGTTCTTAAATAAATGTACCAAATCGATCTAAAACAGTTATTGAATTTGAAACCTAAGTTTAGGCCTTTCTATTTTAAAATGTTAAAAACAAAACAACCCCAAAGCGAAGAAAGCCACCCGTTTCAGTACGTGTTTGTTTTTCTGGCCACAGAAGACATGTTCCAGCAGATGGGGCTAGAAATCTGCATATGATTCTTGTTTGAGAGCATCGCCGGCTCTGATGGAACACTATCTGTCATTCACATTCTACTACTGAAGAATGTTAGTGCATCCAGCAGTGTTGCTCCTATATTACTAAGGGAAACATGCATGTTTTTCCTGTTATGTGCAAGTTATTAAACACAGATGCTTTTTACATTATTAGCATAATTCTTCAGCTTTTAAGCTGTTCGACCACAGCCCCCAGTGAGAAATCCTTTCATATACAGAGCACGTATATACATGCACATGTGCACACACACCAATCACTGACAAAAAGCTTCCCAAAACAACAGTTACCTTTACCATGAGTAATGCATTCTGATACTTTCTATGACATTGAAAAAAAAAAGATGAACAACCCCCTAGTTGAATTGACCATACACTGGTGTGTATTCGAAACCACACCTCTGGGCACTCCAGCACTCGCCCTCTCACACCAGGCCCCACGCTGCCCAGAGCAGTGGTTCTTACGCTGGGTATTCTCCTCCCGAAAGACAGCACACACCAGCACACAGCACTGTGGCTGCCATGAGCAATTCTGAGCCAGTAGGGTGGCGGTGGACTATCTCAGTAGGTTGTGACCTCTGTCAACGAGACAGGCAGTGTTGATTCTGATACAGAGGCGATTAACCTCACCCGTTGATTCCACGTGCCTGCTGAGTGGCAGAGGGCCAGCTCTGAGCACACATGGGGAATGAGAGAAGGCCCGCCTGTGTTCTGGTACAGAGTCCAGAGGGGCAGAAAAAGCTGTAGCGTCACAAAGAACTTGCCAGCCCCATGACGCCCATGTGGAGATGGAGGGGCCCTCCATCTGGGGCAGAGAAAAGCCCATCTTTAGCCCCAAGGGTAGAGTACCTAGTCACATCTCAAGACTGCGTTCACCTATGAAAAGATCATCGAAAGATAAAGTTCCAAAATTATATTACCTCAGATCACTTTACAAATGCTTTCAGAAATGTAAAATTTTCAATTTTTTTCCAGTGCTTTTAGAGAGACAACGTTCCGTTTTTGCAAAATTCCAACTGAAGTCATATCTATTAAGTTACATAATCTCTCCTATGTATGGACCCAGGAAATAAATGACTCTTTAAATTGGGTGATAGAGAAAGTTATCTAAGACACTTTTATGTCCCCCTTGCCCCCCCATCAGACCACAAGAAATACACAACTCAGGAGGATTTCCTTTCTTTAATCATTGGGCTTCTCAGAACTAAATGTTCAGCTAAATGAGTTATTCATACCAGGTATTCGGTGACATTCATTTCTCTGTTTATGTCAATTGTTTGCTCTATTGTAAGGCCTTTATTATCTTATTTGAAACTGTTAAATTTTCAAAATCTACTTCAAATCCTCTCCTAGAATCAGAACAAACAAAAAACCCACAAAAACCCTAAAAAAAAAAAAAAGGAATTCAGGAAAATTGTTTCACTGTCCAATGAAAGCCCAGAGAAATGATGCCTCTTTGATAGTTTACAACCAAAAACCGTAAGAATAGTGACATCTCTGAACTTGTCAGCATCTTCATAAGAAACCTGATTATGCTCTGTGCTGCTAGATACCGTATAACAAACGCTAAAAAGGGGAGCTGATCTTCCTCTTTCCTATCTGCCATGAATTCAGATTTTTACACTTAATTTCATCTCAGTCACACAGGCGCTGAATTTCCCAGACTATTACAAAACTAAATAATATAATCAAAAGTCAGGCCAGGAAGAAGAAACAGTGAGAATAATATGAGTGAAACTCTTCCACCCTTTATATCTGTGTTCAGAGAAACCATACAAGAATATAAACAAAACTAGAATCCAAAATAAAAATCATTAATCAACTCCCAACTTCATAACCTAGAGATTAGTAGTGAAGGTCCATACATCTTTTCAAAGAAGCTCAACTGTAAAACACACACAAACACACAATCAAATGGAACATGCTCAGGGTCTCTGTCTCAGAATCGAGATTTTTCAGACAGACACATTTTCTGTTTTCTGATGGATTCAGCAGGCCTGATCACGTTTTACATATTCTACATTCTTCTTTCTAATGTTGAGGACTATAGACTTAAGTCCCTTTGTCTCTTTTCCATCCTTTGCAACTTAATAAACATTTATTAAGTATAAGGCACAGTTCCAGGTTTTATACAAGATACGAAGGTTAACAAAGAGCTTGATCCTAAACCCTAAATAGTTATCACTCAGAGGGGAAATGTGATTATAGCTGAGAAAATCTCACAAACCTTTAATAGTGGATAAAAACAGCCCCTTAAACCTTCAAAGGATAAAAAAGCAAAAGCCCTCTTGCTGCCTTTTGATTCTACCTTGTCTTCTCCTTTCACCACTCCAGGTCATGTTGTCACCATCGTCTAATGAATGCTCACCCGTCTGCACCACTCCCAAAATAATCATTTTCTTAAATTTCTCCCTCTCTCTATATTTTTATAATGGGTGTTTTTACTGTATCATTCCTAGATTGGACTTAATAATAGTCTCTCTTTTTTTAAAAAATAAGGCCAAATGACTAACCCTTTCACAAACTATATTTTTATATTTAATAGCCTATATTTTGTTTTTATATGTATCACTAATTCTCAAAATTAAGATTTTGATTCCCTTTGAATATAACAAATTTTACCAATAGGCTTCAAAGATCTTGGTGAAAAAAAAAATGCTGAGCTGGACACCAGTTAGTTCTTTTAGGCTCGCGGCGAGGCGGTGGTGCAACGGACCAGTTTAGCGGGTGAGAGAGATGATTAGGACACGGAAGTGCCACAGGCTCTTACCTCATTCACAGACAGGACTGGAAGGTTGGTCCTGGATGGTTGCCTGGTCCTTGATGCTTTTAGTGGTCTCTTGATCTGCGGAAAGTCTTGTTTAGAAACAAGCATGTCTGTTGATGTGGATGAATAATGCCTCTCTAGTATTTTTATAAACCACTTAGAACCTAATAGATTTGGTTTGTGAGTCACTTTCCGGTGAGTAGCCAAAGACTTCCTGGTTGGAAGGTGTGTTTTTTCACCTTGGCAATAAGCGGTGTTTAATGTATGGAATATGCTTGTCCTTGATGTGTTCTGGTTCATTTCCAGAATCTGGGACTTATCCAAACCACCAGCTGATGTGTCAGGAAAGAACAAATCCAAGTTCTGGCTTCTTATCCGGGTGTCACGTGCTGTACTCTCAAATTCCCTAAGTGGTTTTACCATTTGATGAATATATTTCTGGCAGTGACATGCTTTTGATAAAATACAGTGAGATCCGGCCAGGGCTCTGAGAAGTCTGGCTGACATTACCACATCCCAAGCTAAAAGAAAAAGAATTCAAAGTTCAAGTTTTTGTTTTTAATGTTTTAAAGTATATATATATTCCCTAGGTAAGATGCATACTTCTATAAAACTTTTGCAAAACAGATACATTTTAACCTAAATCTAGTTGGGAAAAAAAAGGTTGAAAAAGTAAATACAAGTATTTCCACTACTTTTCCTTAGTACCGTAAACCTTTGGCCTTCTTTCTGTAAAGTTACAAAGAGTATAAAGCTATTGACATAACAAGGACCTGAAAAAAGGAAAAACAGAGCAATGGGAACTCTTCATTTATTTCATTAGCCTATCACCTACTTCAAAAAAATCTGTACTTAAAAATTACTTTATTCAGGGAAAGCCGGGATGGCTCAGTGGGTTAAGCGCTTGCTTTGAAGCCCTGAGGACCGAGGATCGAATCCTGGCTCCAGTCTCGATGGACCCACATGCTGAACTGGGGTGTGCTTCCCGAATGCGGTGAGGCTCCCAGTTCAGTTAAAAAAAAACTAAAAAAAAAATTAATAAATAAAAAACTAAAAAAATAAAATAAAAAATTACTTTATTCAAAATTTATTCATCCTTTACAATGGGATAATGAGGTAGGGCCTGGGATGCTTCCATGAAAGAATGTGGTCCCTGCCACCAAGGTGCCCATGTCTCCTGGGGCAGACAGGCATTGTCCACTGCTCATTATAACTCAGCAAAAAGGGCCCCAAAACAAACCCTACTGAAGATCTATAGTACAAGGAACTTGCTTAATTGCGCATGAAGTGTCAGGAAAAGCTCCCAGAAAGATTTAAGCTGCTCCTGGAAGGGGAAGGTGCTTTTCCGATTGGGGGTTATGGGATGTCACGCATACTCACACACACCCCCCAGACAAAGGGCACAGACTGTAAATGTAAGTAATCTCCTCCCTTATTTGTAGTATATTTGTTCTTTAAAAAGAAGCCTGCACTAGGCAATTAATAATAATAATCCTTAAAAAAAATAACATGTTAGGTGCTGGAGGAGATACAGGTATGAGTTATGAGTCAATAATCTGAGAATTTGCAGTTCTAGCAGGGAAAGCAGACAAAATTGTGTGATAAGTACCAAATCAGAGGTATGTACAAATTGCTGCTGGGCCCAGGGAAAGGAGCCTCTGGGGCCCGGGGAGGGTGGAACATGCTCAGAGGTGACATTTGAAGTTGGTCTCAAGAGGGCAGAGGGATTAGCACAGCAAACACCCTAGGTACATAGTACTGTTTACCTGACAAGGTGCAACTTTAGGGGAGGCAGGAGGAAATTGCCTAAGAGAGCAGGATTGAAAAGGAGCCAGGGGCCAGGTCCTAAGTGATCGTCAGGAGCTCCTTATAGGCCGGGGAAGCCAAAGCTTTCAAATGTGAGACCCAACATGTTCAAATGTATGTCTGAGCAACTATTATACTTACTGAGAGCCGCCTACACTCCAAATGCTCTGCTTCACCTCACAATAATCCCAGGAGGCATTTAACAAGCTAGGAAACTGTGGCTTAGAGAGAGGCTAACTATTCAGTCAGAGACGTACTTACAATCTAGGCTTTTCCAGTTCCAAAGACACCTTACCACTGCACTGTATCACCTCCCTTTAGAAGGAAGAGGCCAGGATGAATCACTGTGGTATTTGAGAGGCAGAACCTGCTGCTTTCAAAATATCTTCAAAAGTTGGAATTCTGTTTAGTTCTAATCCAACAAATTATTCTACAGTAGTTCGCCTGTAATTCATACTACTCCCTGCTGTTGAACTATTTATTGGGTTTTGAAGAATCTACTTACAAAAAATTTTAGAAATTTTTATACCCCGACCTGGATTCTTCCATCCTCTTCTAGGAAACTCTCACCTCCAAACTCTAAAGACTGCTTTCATACGGGGGCTCTGTGAAATAACATGACAAGGAAAGTAACAGCTACAGGACAAAGAAGTGTGTTTTCTTTCAATTTCTGCTGAGAAAGAGATGGGTAGCACTATATTTCCCTACCATATTCTACTCGCCACTCTCTCCTCATACCTTCAATGCCGCCTCTTTCTTTCTCATTCTCAATAATAATCTTGCTTCTTTTTGGATTGGCAAAACAGAGAACTTCTACAAGCTCTCTGCTTCGGTGCCCAGGTACTTTGTTTTCCCTTCTGCTGCTACAGATGGTTTGCCCTGACTCCATCTAGAATAAGTTCGTTCAACTCACAGCCCTGGAAGGCTTTGAATACGGCTCAACACAAATTCATACTTTCTTAAAACATTATAAGATTTTTTTTTTTTTTTAGCCCATCAGCTATCATTAGTGTTCGTGTATTTTCTGTGTAGCCCAAGACAATTCTTCTTCCAGTGTGGCACAAGGAGGTCAAAAGATTGGACATCCTAATCTAAAACCAGGTCCTCCATCTGCACACTGAATCTCATCTCATCCTGCCTACAGAAAGAATGATTGAGCTATTCTCCCTAACATCTTTTGTTTTTTAAAGATTTATTTTTATTTTGGACAGAGAGCGAGCGAAAGAGAGAGAGAGAGAGAGAGAGAGAGAGAGAGAGAGAGAGAGAGAGAGAGAGAGAGAGAGAAGGGGAGGACCCAGAGAAGTCTCCATAGTTGCACGTCATTGGTTTTCTACATTGTTTCAGTCCACAGGTGGGCGTGGGTGACATTGATTAGTAAAATTATATAGATTTCATTGTTCAATTCTATAACACATCATCTATGTGTTGCATTGTGTTTTACCACCCTGTCAGTTTTCCTTCTATTACCATATATTTGGCTCCCACCCTTTCCTCCACTTTCCCATCCCTAACCCTCTCATAACCATTAAACTATTGTCTGTGTCCATGAGTTTTTGTTTCTTTGTTGCTTTGTTTTATATTCCACATGAGTGAAGTCATATGGTTGTCTCCTATCTTATAAAAACAACTTTTCCCTGACTCCCATCTTCTCTTCCATATACACTGTTTCTCTGAGCTTCCTTCTTTTTAGAGGACTTTTATTTACTGTCTCCAGCTGCTTTCTCTGATTTTTAAAAAACCCATTCCAATTGGGATTTTATCCCTACTACTTTACCAAAACCCATCTGTCAAGGCCACCGGAGACCTCTACATTTCTAAGTCCAATGGTCACTTTTCAGTCTTCCTTTTACCTGACATATTAGCAACATCTGCTACAGCTGATCACTGCACCCTCCCAGTAGCACCTTCTTCCCTTGGTTTCTAGAGAGAACATATTGGCCACTTATCTACCACATTGGTTGCACATTCCCTCAAGAATGAAATGAGCCAAGGCTCAGTATATGGGCCACTTCTCTGTTCTTAGCTATTGGTGATCTCACCCAACCTCATGGTCTTATATGAGGGCTGTCTGGAAAAAATCCAGCTATAAATACCTCTAATATTTACATATTACATGGCTAGATACTTCCCAGAAAGCCCTCATACACTACCTGACAAATTAATGAATATCAAATATTTATCTCTAAACCACTCTCATTTGCATAAAAAATGTAACATGCTCAAAACTCAGCTTCTGAAATCTTCCTACAAATCCTACCCACTTTGACTCTTCTCTTCATTCTCCATACCCAATCTGTCGGCAAATCCCACGAGCCTTATTCAGTCTAGTTCTTACCACTAGTAATGCCACCACCCTGGTCCAAGTTGCTATTTTTCCCTAAGGTTACTGTAATTTAAGAGCCCCCTATCTTGGGCTCCCTGCTTTTGTGCACAGCATCCTACAGATTTTTCTCAACACAGCAATGAAAGTGATCCTTTGACGACTTAAATCAGATCACATCTTTCCTTTGTCTAAAATTTGAAAATGGCCTCATATTATAAAGACCAAAGATCTTAAAATGGCTTGGGCGGCCCTGCATCACAACTCTAACATCTCCTACAGCTCTTACCCTTCCTTGGTTTGCCTTTCACTCTGGCCTCTGGATCTTTGCACTTACTATTCCCAGGCATCTGCAAGCCTCATTCCCTGACCTTTTTTTCAGACCTTTGTTCAAAGGTCTCCTACCCAGCGAAACCTTCCCTATCCACTTGATATAAAGTGTACAACCAGCATCCACTCTCTTTCTCTCCTTTATACTTCTCCACTGCATTTAACATCACTGCATATTTTTTAATATATTTTTATTTATTTTTGACGGAGAGAGCGAGAGAGCGAGCGAGCGAGAGAGACAGAGAGAGAGAGAGAGAGAGAGAGAGGGAGAGAGGGAGAGGGAGAGAGAGAGAGAGAGATACAGAGATACAGAGAGAGAACTGAACTGGGGGAGCTCCCAGTTCAGCATATGGTTCCGCACGGGCCCGGCTGGGGCCGAGATTTGATCCCCGGTCCCCGGAGCTGCAAAGTGAGCGCTTAACCCACTGAGCCATCCTGGCTTCCCCTTACTTTGTATTTTTAATTTATTAATTCATATAACAAATATGAACTGAATTTTTAGTAGATTGTACTTACTGAAAATACAGAAAAACTGACAAAAATCCTCTAACAGGGTAAAATATCAAAATATATATTAAACAGTGACAATGCCAAAGGAAAAAAAATAATACAGGAACAGACAGATGTGTCTCTCCCTTGTTGAATGTAATCTTGAGGAGTGAGATATGTCTTTCATTCATGCTTCGTCCCCTGTCATCACAGTGCCCAGCACACAGTAGGTATTCAACTCACATTTTTGGAATGAAATACAAAGCAGCTACTCAGTTCTTGGGCACATTTTCTACTAAGAAAAAGGTATAAGCTGGGCTACGATTCAGTGGATAAGTAGAGTTAATCTTTGGGAGCATACCTTCCAATTCCTTAAGCTCAAAGTTATTTTCTTTATCTTTGCAGTTACCGCTTTGTCACTAGCTCAAAAATCTGTTTAGTAAGTGTTGTGGGCTGAGTGCTTTTCACTCCCAGCTAAGGCGACCCAGGTGGAGGCAGGGGGCCCTAGTGGCACCGGTGAAGCCTGTGTGACGCGACAGGCTCAGGGCGGCCGGGAGCCAAGGCTGGGGACCGCCGTGCAGGACCACACAATCTGCTGGGGAAAGGCAGTGCACTAACCTTCCGCGGGAAGAGAAGAGGGCGCAGGTTCCCGCCGCCTGGCTGCTGGGAGGACAGTCGCAGCGGCACCCGGCCGCTGCCCGCACCTCGCCCCGTTACTGCACCGGCGCCCCTCCCAGCACCAGGCACTGCGCAGGCGCACAGAACTCCGGGCGCCGCAGGAGCGCGAGCCGCTCAGTTCACGTGACCAGCAGACCACGTGACCCCGCCCCCGCGACCTTTTCCGCTCCCCAGACTCGGGGACCTGCCGGTCCCTTCGTGCTTCCGCCCTCCGCCCGCTTCCTGATTCCGCTCCTCTCGTTGCCCTCCCGCTGTCCCCGCCTTCGTCCCCGGAAGATCTCCGCGTCCCCGAGCCGGCCACTGTTTGTCTCTTCTGTGGGCAACAAATAAAGTTGATTTCATTCAAAAGCTTTTTTTTTTTTTTTTTTTTTTTTTAATCCTGCGTCCCTCCCTTCCGGAGCCCCGCCTCTGCGCCGGCGCCGCCTCTCCTCCCGCGGCGGCTGAGACCCGAGCGTTGGCACGGGGGACGCGGAAGGTGATGGCGGCGCCGCCGGCGTCTCTGTCGGGCCGGGACGTAGGGTTCGTGTCGTTTCCCTCGCCCGGTCCCTCCGCGTTGTTTTTTTTTGGTCACCTGCCTGCTTTGGCCGAAAGCCGGGCCTCGCCGCGAAGCGGTGGGTCTCCAGCCGGGGGCTCCAGCCCGCCGTCGGGCCCCGCTTCCCCGGGGCGGCCCGGAGCCAGTGAGGCGGCCCCGACGTGGGTCCGCTCTCCCGGCTCCAGACTCGGGCCGGCTTCGCGGCCTCTTTCCTGGCCGCAGGGAACGGACTAAACCCCAGCTCTCTCTCCAGTCACCCCATCTCCCCAGTGGTCATTCAGGCGTTTTAAGGGGCTCACGCTAATTGGCATTGCCCTCTGTAAAGTGATTCAGTCTTGTTTTATTTTTACTCCTAGGCCAGGGGTGGCGAACCTTTTGGCGAATGAGTGCCAAAGTTTATGAAATAAGAGTATACTCGCTCGACTCGCGTCCCAACCCGTCGAGTGAGATAGAGGTATCGATTATTTTTATGTCTGTAAGAGCATAAACAATAATTTTTAAAATGGTATTCACAGCTACGCATGCCACTTTTGGCACGCGTGCCACAGGTTTGCCACCCCGGGCCTAGGCCCTAGTGCTGGGATGGTGAACCTTTTGGCGACTGAGTGCCAAAGTTTATGAGATAAGAGTATACTCGCTCGACTTGCATGCCAACCCATCGAGTGAGATAGAGGTATCGATTATTTTTATGTCTGTAAGAGCATAAACAATAATTTTTTAAATGGTATTCACAGCTCCGTGTGCCGAAATAATTGCTGCACGTGCCACGTTGGGCACGCGTGCCACAGGTTCGCCACCCCCGGCCTAGGCCCTAGTGCAGGGGTGGTGAACCTTTTGGCGACTGAGTGCCAAAGTTTATGAACTAAGAGTACTCGCTCGACTCGCGTGCCAACCCGTCGAGTGAGATAGAGGTATCAATTATTTTTATGTCTATAAGAGCATAAACAATTTTTTAAATGGTATTCACAGCTCCCCGTGCCGAAATAATTGCTGCACGCGTGCCATAGGTTCGCCACCCCCGACCTAGGGAGTTTATTCCAGGACTGGGCAAGACGTGGATCGGGGTCCACTGGGTGGACCACCAAGCGATTTTGGGGGTGATCGCCTGAATAATAAAATAGCTTAGTGTGGACCGCGACACGTGAAGTAGCCCCGCGCCCTGAAAAAGTTGCCCAGGCCCGGTGTCTACCCCGTTCTGCCTCCTTTCAAGGCGTTGCAGAGCCCGACTTTTAATGTTTTTGTAAACATACTCGTTGGGGGGTTAAAATTTCTCTGTAAAAGTTAGGTATCTCTGGTCTATCGAGAAATGTGGTTTTGTTTTCCTTATTGCTGATCAGCTTCATTCATAATCCCACTATAGATACCTGTAGCTTTTGCTTTTTAGGCGTCATGTCTCAAGTTCTAGGTAAAGTTGTGGACCACCGGAGGAAAAATTATGTATCCATTTTTGTAAATTGAATGGCCGTATTTATATTTGAGATAATGTTCTTACTCCAAAATATTGCAAAACACAAGAACACTTAAAAGAAAGTGACTTTGCTGGGATTTGATTGAGGCCAGAGAGGTATCAGTGGCCCCCCAATTCAGGCAGGCCCCCCGGGTCATGCAAACACTGGGGGTGCTTGCTTACGTTCAGTTTGAGCTGAAGGCTCCCTGGGCCTCACTTTAGTCCTGATCTGGGTGGAACCTTCCCCCAGAGTACAAGCTTCTGAGGAAATTTAGTAGCTGGAAAAAGAGTAATATACTGTATGTATTTTCCAATTAAGTAAAATCTTCAAAGTACTGTCAATTCTTTTTTGTATCTACTTTGGAAAATTCAAGTGTCAATTCATTGAATATTCCTTCTCTTCCTCCAAGGATTTAGGAGTGACTTTTTAAAAGTTAAGTTCTGATCAAAGTAATTTCTACACATATTAAAGCCTAATCACTGTTTAGGTTACTCAAAGCACCACAGAATCAGAAAGTTTTTGCAATTTTTTTCTAGCTTTATAGTTTTATAGCTATCATTTGAGGAAAACTTGAAGAAAGAAATACTCGGTATAATCCAGTGTTTTAAAAATTGCAATAAAATATTTGAGTTTTTAGAAATGTGATGATCCCAAGTTAAAGTTCGAATAAGGGAGAGGTCTGTCAAAATTGCGTCAATTTTTTTTTTTATTTTGTCTCTGGTGAGCTGAAGACAAATGAATCCATGCACTGTGTTGTCTAAAAACTGCTCAGAATTAAGTCTTTTTCTAAGTGAATCATGTATTTTCTTATAAAACTAATTCTGTATGAAATGATACTTTGTAAATTTTGGTTTTTTTGTGTGTCTAAAAGCTATCTTTAATTTTTTAATGCAAGTATGGTCAAGTTTTTCTTATCTAGCTTTCTTTGACACTTAAAAATCTGTTGTTGGGAGCGTGTGCCTTAATTTTGTATAGGGAGAGAACAGGATGGAAGGAGTCATTGTACAGGTAGAGAAGGCAGCAGGAAAAGCCTCTGAAAAGAATTAAAGTTGGCTAAGAGACAAAAGAAAGAAGCATGTTCATAAATACCTTACATTCTTTATGTTTTTCTAGCATATTAGAGTCAGTCTTCTGGGCAGTTTTATATCCACTACCTCATTCATCTGTCTAACTAGGTGAAATCACTTAGTAATTGACCTGGGAGGAGAGCCTGTTTGATCTTTAGAGTAATTCTTTTTCTGTTCTATCACCTTGTTAAGCTAGTTTCTGATGAAGGAACATAAAAGGAATAGAATGGGAAAGATAAAGAGTGATTAAACAGACTTCAGGGGAGAATCTGGGATTAGAGGTGTGAAGACTGCTTAGCTTTCATGACATACCAGAGAAGTTTTTGTATTTTCCTGTGTCTTATAATGGTTATATGAAAAGGAACTTTAATTTAAATGAGGTGACCCAGAAACTGAAAGATGACCAATCTTATAGTATTAATGCGTAGTTATAATATACTATGTATGTGACTCTTTCCAGATCGTTTGCATATCTTACAATTAAAGACAGAATACCACAGATCTTAACCAAGGTTATCGATACATTGCATCGACATAAAAGTGAATTTTTTGAGAAACATGGAGAGGTAAGAAATGTGTTTGAACTTTAATTTTTTGAACTTTTTTAACAAATATAGTAAGCAGTTGTTCATCTGTGATAATAGTCATTCCATCTGAGGATTCCATCTTAGTTTAATGATGAAGCTTTAAACAAAAGACCGATAGATAAGTCAGGATAATGTTGATATGAGATCTGTGTGCATGCTTTAATTTGCGACTTAAGAATTCTAAATTGAAATGTTTATAATAGTTTGTGAAGACATAAAATGTAGTTTTGAATTATATTTTCCTTTCTTAAGGTTAGGTCCATAAAAAGTATTACACTAGGGGAATTATTCATCAATATATATTTATATATAAATTACTTATATACAAAATTAATTATATGTAGATTATATATCATACACATAAATGTTTCTTCTCTATATCTGCAGAAAATTAATTGTATGTAGATTATTTATATATCTTATATACATAAATGTTTCTATATCTGCAGCAAGGCATGGAAGCTGAAAAGAAAGCTATTTCTCTTCTTTCTAAATTACGGAATGAATTGCAAACAGATAAGCCAATTACCCCCTTTGTTGAGAAGTTTGCTGATACTGACATTTGGAATCAGTACCTAGAATATCAACAGAGTCTTTTAAATGAAAGTGATGGAAAACCAAGGTGGTTCTACTCACCGTGGTTGTTTGTGGAATGCTACATGTATCGTAGAATTCATGAAGCAGTTATCCAGAGGTAAGTAAATAACCATGAAATTAATATTTAGATAATTTATACTTCTTTTGAAATTATAAAATGTTAAGTTTAAAAATAAAAAACAGTGGAACCCTGAATTTATTTCAGCAGATATGAATGGCACTGTTTGACATCTCTGCAAATGTTATCACTATAATAGATTCTTGGCAATTATAATCCACTTGCCTAGACCAGACATAAGATTGAATATCTGAGGTAGGAACTAATTAAAAGTTTTTATATAGATTTTCTTCTAGGATAAATCAAATTGTACTTATTGAGCAAAAATGGGTAGCTTGAATTAATGATATAAAAAACAAGATGGGGGGAAGCTGGGATGGTTCAGTGGGTTAAGCGCTCAATTTGTAGCCCCAGGGACCGAGGATCGAATCCTGGCTCTGGCCCGTGCAGACCCATATGCTGAACTGGGGAGTTCCCCCGGTTCGGTTCTCACTGGGGTGAGACCCTGGCCCAGTTCCTGCCCTGTGCAGCCCCACGCCCACCTGTGGAATGAAACTATATGGAAAAACCAATGATGTGCAACTGTGGAGACTGTTTGGGCCCTCTCCCTTTTCTCTGTCTCTGTCTGTGTCTCTCTCTCTCGGTCAAAAACAATAAAAATAAATCTTTAAAACAAAAAAAGATGGGACAATGTAAGCATATATTTTGTTTATAAAAATAGATAATATGTCAATTAATTTTGTACAATGAGTCAGAGCAGTGCAATGTAGTTTTATGAAACTAAATTGTTTCATTTACTATCTTAATCTTTAGCCCTATTTTTTTTTTAAGATTTATTGTTTTTGACAGAGACAGAGAGACAGAAAGAAGGGGGAGGGCCCAGAGCAGTCTCCATAGTTGTGCATCATCAGTTTTCAACATGGTTTCATTCTACACAGGTGGGTGGGGGCTGCTCAGGGCAGGAACTGGGGTGGGGACCTCCTGCATGGGAGGCACGCCCCCTTGAGCTGGGGGCTGAACCAGGAGATGAGAACAGAACTGGGGGCCTCCCTGATGGGAAACACACTTCAGTTCCGCACATGGATTCACACGGGCTGGGGCCAGGATTCGATCCTCAGTCCCTGAGGCTGCAAAGCAAGTGCTTAACCTGCTGAGCCATCCCAGCTTCCCCTTTAGCCTATTTTTTTAATACGTAGGTTAGGAAAAAACCCTTAAAAGTTAAACACTGTTTTAAGTAACTTTTTATAAGCTTGTTTGTATTAATTTAATTATTCCTAAAAATTTCTGCTATAAAACTTATTTATAGACCAGAAAAAAATGTAATGTGGGTCATTATTGTAGCTCACAGAAAACAAAAATACAAGTTTACTAAATAAGAGGAATCCTTTGCTATCTGTTCTTAAACATAGCATAGGATAATTTAAAGCAATCAATCAAACAAGCACTAATATTAAAAAAAATAATTTGGGGAAGCACGTTTGAGTCTATTCATCAGCTTTTTCTGTCTTAATCTTTATAAATTATTATTTTTTTAATCACAATTTGTTTTTGTTGAATAAGTACGTTTTAGCCTTTCTGTTCTACAAGCAAATATACTATGTGTTAAAAATGTAACACACTGCGTGGCACACAGAAGGCATCCAAGCAACGACTGTAGCTGATCCTAGTCTTCAATATAGCTATCATATATTAAATAACAGCCACATTTCAGTTACTTTGCAACTCAGAGAAGTATGGGTATTATCTTTGCTTCCATTTTATAGTTGAGGAAACTGAGGCTCAAAGACGTTAACAACTTGCTCAGGGTTCCATGACTCGTATAGTATGATGAAGATACCAAATCATTCTTGGAGCAGGTTTTGGATTCTTTTGAGCTTGGAATCATGAAGTTGCCCGAAAGATGGCAAAAAATAATTGATGAAAATGGATAGTACATTGTTGAGTAAAGTTTTTGTTTTTCATTTAAAAATCATCTTCATTTACTCACAAAAAAATGCCATTACTTTCTGGCCAACACAACATATTGTATGAGAACTTAGGGACAGCCACTGAAGGAGTGTTCAGATGTTCCAGTTGGTCAGCTTTTGTGTGGGAGGAAGTCCTATTCTGTGTCAGTGACAGCTCCAAAGCCACCAAAGAAGGATTCTGTAAACCTTTTGTAGGATCTCAAAGCACACCTACGCTTTTAAGACGTGTTATGTTGTTTTTGCTAGAGTGTCATGTACATACATAACAGTGCACATATATTAAGTGTTGACAGTCTTTACCAGAATACACTTTGTCCCTTACTAGGACCAAGAGGCAGACCCTTACTAAGACCCCAGAACCCTACCCTACCCTCTGCCCCCCAATGATCCTCCTCCAGTAACACCATCACTGCCTGTCAAAGACAACTGTGATCCTGGTCTGTGTGTGTTTTGCCTGTTTTTAAACTTCATTTTAATGAAATTATATGGTATGTAGTTTTGTGTCTGGCTTCTTTCACTCAGCATTATGTTGGTGAGATTCATCCATGTTGTTTGCATATAATTGTAAATCATTTTTATTGCTCTGTAATATTGCATTTTATGAACATATCACACTCTGTTTACCTATTCTGTTGTTGATGGATATTTGAGTAGTTTCCAGTTTGGGGTTATTATGAAGAGTGCTGCTCCAAACATTCTAACTCATGGTTTTGGTGAACATATGTGTGTATTTATTTCTGCTGGGTGTGTATCTAGGAATAAATCACTGGCTCATAGTATATGCAGATGTACAGATTTGGTAGATTATAAAATAGTAAACATTTTAAAGTCAGAAATCATATATAGTTATGTGAGTTTATTCTCTTAAATATAAGAAATCAGGCTCATTCATAATATGAGGTATGACTTTAAATAATGAATCATTCGTTGATAAAGCACTAGAACAAAGGTTGGCAAACTTTCTATAAAGGGCTAGATAGTAAATACTTTAGGCTGTGGGGGGCCACACGATCTTTGTTGAAGCTACTCAGCTCTGTCATTATAGTGCAAAAGCAGTCCTAGATAGGACATAAGTGATTGAGCATGGCTGTGTTCCAATGAAACTTCATTTATAGACCCTGAAATTTTAATTTTGTGTGTCACAAAATATTCTTTTGATTGTTTCCAACCATTCAGAAATGTGAAAACTATTCTTAGGTTGCAGGCTGTAATAAAACAGGTGTCAGGCCAGATTGGATCTGTGAGCTGTAGTTTGCTGAGCCCTACACTTGAACCTATGCTGCCAAATACAGTAGCACCCATGGGGATTGGTAGATGCCAGGTAAATGTCCCATATTTTTCCATGTGTAAGATGCTCCCATGTATAAGACAACCTCTACTTTTCTAACCCAACTTTAAGAAATCAATACACACGTTACTCCCATGTGTAAGACAGCCCCTAATTTTTGGTCTAACAATTTTAGACAAAAGTATTGTCTTTCACACAGAAGAATATGGTAAGTAGATTCTCCATTAGCTGGAACTCCAGCAACTGGCAAAAATACGGTGCTGATTGCTTGAGATAGTGCTGGTTGCTTAAGATCCGGTTAATGGAGAGTCTACTGTAATTTTTATCCTTTGAAGTCACTTTGAGAAACTGATTTATTTCAGCAGTGCTGCCATTGCTAAAAACACCTTTTAATTTTTTGGCACTTCTTTCAGAGCCAGTTTACAAGCCTCAAAAAGAATAGTAGTCTCATTATTTTTTAGTCACTCCTCATTTTTGACCAAAAATGTTATACTGCATTTGATTTATACACCTCATTCTACTGAGATTTCTTGAGTGACTTTTGGCTGTTTCCAAAAAGAAATGAATTCCGAAGGATGAAGATATGCTGTCATTGAGAGGACGTTTGATAATGTGTCACAGGTTCTGAAGAAAATTTCGAAAGAGGAATTCCAAAAGTGCTTTGAGCAATGGCAGCATCCTTGGAATAAGGGTGTAGCTCCCAGGGTGACTGGCGGGCTGGAAGGAGGCAGCAATCATTTGGATGTATACATTCTGGTAGGTTTTTGATTTAATCGATTCCATTAACTCAGTCATACTGTTTTTATCCTAAGGATGACACACGGGGAAAAAGTAGGTTATTATTAATATTATTTGAGATCTTATTGGACAGTGTGAAGATGTAGACATGATGACACTTACATCACTGTTGGTCAGTCAACTTGGGAGTAAAGTTGCCAAAAAAACCCCAAAACACCCGGAAACTATGTACCGTATTTTTCAGTCCATAAGATGCACTTTTTCCCCCCAAAAAATTGGAGGGAAAAGTGTGTGCGTCTTATGGAGCGAATATTACAAAGAAGAGTGCATGTTGGGGGCCTTAATGATGCCGTGGGGAAGCCTGCAGCCAGATCAGAAAGCAGGGACTACTGCATGGAAGGAGAGCGGGTCCAGGCAGGTCAGGTGCGTCTTATGGAGCGAAAAATATGGTACTTGTTACCAACCAATGTCATTCCAATAAATTTAACAAAAAAAATCTACACATAAATGATCAAAATTTGTCATTATAATAAAATTTACATTAGTATTGTCTTGATTTATCTCAAGTAGTCATTGGGTTCCCATAATGCTCTGTGTTTGACTTTATTTGTAATCATTCAAACATTCTTGTTTGTTACTTGGAACGCTGACACATTGAGCACACACACAAAAGTTTGTTAAACGAAAGCAATTGTCTTGAAATTTTGTTTCTCTCCTCTTCTTTTGCCCTGGAAACCCTATTAGGCAAATAATTATGGATATAGTCACTAATTATTTACTACTTCCAGTAAAATATTTGATTGGGGAACTTTGACAGTTAATTTAAAATGAGTTTGGGGGATTTATTTTTGTGTTATTTTATTCATATTGTGTACTTTATTATTTTTGTGTAACTCTGATCTACGAGAGCAGTCTAGAAAGTAGCCAGCCAAGTAATGTGAAAAATAGAGGCATTTATGGTTGGATTTTTTTCTGGACAACCCTTGTATGTTCTGTCTAGTGTCTTAAGTGATTTTTGAGACTGAATGCTACTGCTCTCTTTTATTAAAGAACTGCAATTACCCAAATGTTTAAAAAAGGGTACAGAATTATATACATGTTTCACTTATGTTTTTCTCCTACTTTAGTCCACCAATCGATGACTTTGATGTATTTAAAGAATCAAAAGAACAAAATTTCTTTGAGTCACAGGAATCTATCATTGCTTTATGTTCTTATCTGCAAGAATTGATGAAAGCTATTGAAGACCTAGATGAAAATCAGCTGAAAAATGAGTTTTTTAAATTTCTTCAGGTAAATGTGATAATCTCTTGGGGGTGTTTGTTTATTTAAATAGTTAAAAAATAAACTGGTACACATTTAACAACAAAACATGTATAGACATTGTCATTTTATTTATAATCGATCATTTTTATCATTTTCGTAATAGTATTATTTAAGAAATGAAATCCATTTAATCTCTTACAGTGGGTTTTGAAATCTCTTCTGCTCTACTTGGAGGTGATTTTTGAGGCACAGGATTTTAGTGGTTTTATTACTTCTGTCCTTGAGAAATTCAGTCACTTGGTCAGCCTAGCAAGATTTGGGCTTGAACACCAGCTTTGTTGCTTATTTGTGATTGAATCTTAATTCCTCTGAGCTTTAGTTTCCGCACGTGCTAAACAAGGATGATATTGTATACCTCATAATTTCCTGTGAAAATTAGCCTACCTTCATTCATGTGAGTGGTGGGCACGGAGTCTGGAATACAGAAGGTGCTATGATCATCATCAGGTGGAAGCACGTGGTGTCAGTGGCCTGCTCAGTGTGGTTTTATTCCACCTTTTCCATCTATATTGTATTTAGTTTTTAATTTTCATTCAAAACATCCTTAAATTTATATTAGATTAGGAACTGTTTGGAAGAGTGTAGTTTTACACAGTGGTATTCCCAGCCCTCACTTCCAGAAAAAGTTGTTAGAAAGTGTTGTGAAGGGAAATACAGTGGGGAAGGGGAATGCGGAATGTTGGGGGAGGGCGCAGGGGCTGCAGTGTAAGTAGGGCAGCTAGGCCAGGGCCTATATGGGACCAAGCTGAAGTGTTTGAAGGTGCATGCACATGCTGGGGATGGAGCGTTCCTGTTGGGGCCCTGAGGTGGGAGCCTGCCAGGTGAGGGAGACGCTACCAAGATCCTGTAGGAGATGAGAGGGGCAGGGTCTGGATAGGCCACGGGCCTCGTAAGCAGAGGCAAGGCCTTGGGTTTGATTCCAAAATGAAGTGGGAAGCTATTAGAGCAAGTTTGTCTAAACCGTGGCCTGTGAGCTTCGTGCAGCCCACAACGACTTTGAATGTGGCCCAAGACAAATTTGTAAACTTTCTTAAAACATGAGATTTTTTTTTTCAGCTCATCAGCTATCATTAGTGTTAGTGTATTTTGTGAGTGGTCCATGGCGGTTCTTCTTCCAGTGTGGCCCCGGGAAGCCAAAAGGTTGGCCACCTTTGTATTAGAAGGTTTGGACTAGAGGAGTAATGAAATGACTTATTTCAAAAACTACTTCTGAGAGCAGACCGCAGGGGCTCAAAGGTAGAAACCAGAGATCTGTTATTAAAGTAACTCAGATGAAGGATGACTGGACCAGGCAGAAACTGTAAGAAGAGATGTCACTTGTCACCACATTCTGGCAATTTGAAAGTAGAGGCTCCAGAGTGCGGACAGGTAGCGGGGCGTGACAAAGTCCTGATGAAATTTTAGGGCAAGCTCAGTGATTCAGAGGGAAAGGCTTGTCTTGAGTTTGGAAGAAAAGTTATTAGCGTATTGGTAACTAATAAGCCTAGTTACTCTTTTCCCCTTCTGAGCTATCCTTTATGCTTAGCTTAGAATTAAAAAAAGAAAAGGAAAGAAAGAAGAAAATCAGCAGGCTACTCTTTTACCCTTAGCTAGTCCATTGCTTCACAGAATAGTTGTGTTTGAATATGCTCTTTGTCCTGTAAGTATAACTTGTGAAGAAGGAGGAGTACTGATCTATTTTCTGTCCTCTAATTTGGGCAGCTACCATAAACTGCCTCTGCTCCCATGTACAGTTGGCCAAGCTCATGTTCAGAATGACCAGCAGGTTCACTTCCTACAAGCAGCCTGAGCTGCTGTTTTAGTCTTGGGGGAATACTGATCTGTTTTTAAAAGCCATGGAACTCCTCCACTGTCCACACGAACATTTCAGCATCTAGTCGGTCAGATGCTGTTCTCGATGCTGGGCATGCGATGGTGAGGAAAACAGACCAATCCTTGCTCTCAGAGAACTTGTAAACTTGAGGGCACATAGACAATCAAATAGGACACCAATCAAAATAGAATTAATTACAGACTGGAAGATGGTGTGAAGGAAATGTACAGGAGGCCAAAGAGACCCTGACCTCAACTGGGGTTGGGGCATCATCGACACCAGTGTATGTTTCTTCATCAAACTTGGACTTAGTCTTAAAAAAAAATTTTTATTCATTTATCTTTCTTTTTAAAATAATATTCTTGGTTGAAACATCCATTTTCCTCTTATTTTGGAACACCCAAGAGTAGAGTCTGTTTTGACTAATATTTATTGAGTACTTCTATATGTCCTATTGGGTACATTACTTACACCCATTACCGTATTTTCCGGCGTATAAGACGACCGGGCGTATAAGACGACCCCCTAATTTTACAGTTAAAACATAGGTTTAGGCCTATATTCGCTGTATAAGAGTACCCTGTATAAGACTATAGAGTAGTCTCAGGTTATGCAACTCTCAGGTTATGCAGCTGAAAAACAAGATAATAGTAGTACCTACCTGGTAGAGTTATGAGAATTGATATGCCGTATTTTCCGGAAAATACGGCATATCAATTCTCATAACTCTACCAGGTAGGTACTACTATTATCTTGTTTTTCAGTTGCATAACCTGAGCCCTTTTTGTAATTTACCAACAGTTGTTAATTGGAAATGCTGGAATGTGAAACACGTAATTTTAGTTATAACTTCAAAGAAAAAAAAATAGGGCTATATACCGTTTTCTACAAGATAGGCATGAGTATTATTTCAATTTAAGTAAAATAATAGATTATTAGAATTGGAAAGGCCAATAATTTTATTTTACAATTAAGAGAACTAAATTCCAAAGAGGTCAGATTTAGTAAAAGAAATTTGAGCAGCTGAGGTGGGGGGTACTAGGAGAAAAAAGGAACTTTAATTTTTCAAGTTCATTATATACTGACCAATTAAAAAATGTATTGTTTTATATAGCATCATGTAAACATAGTCTTTGCATTATTAGACAAAGCATAGATTTGATGAACATTTTATTTTAAAAGTTTTGTAGAAATTAATTTTATGAATATTTTTTGGCAACCCTTACCCCCATATCCTACATAATAATTTTTATTGGTTATTCAAAAGAGGGGTAAATGTTTTGTACTTTTTCTTTTTCAGATTTCACTGTGGGGAAATAAGTGTGATCTGTCTCTGTCAGGTGGGGAAACCAGTTCTCAGAAGACCAATATAATAAATTCTTTGGAAGACCTAAAACCTTTCATTTTAGTGAATAACATGGAATGTCTCTGGTCATTGCTCAGCACTTACAAGAAAACAAAGGAAAAAGCTTCTATCAGAGTGGATATTGTTCTGGATAATTCTGGGTTTGAACTGGTTACAGATTTAATATTAGCCAGCTTCTTGTTGTCTTCTAAACTGGCTGCCGAGATCCATTTTTATGGAAAGACTATTCCATGGTTTGTTTCCGATACTACTATACATGATTTTAACTGGATAATCGAACAAACAAAACGTTCTAATCATAAGTGGGTGTCCAAGTGTGGGCTTGACTGGGAAAACTATGTTAAAATGGGTAGATGGGTTTACCATGATCATATATTTTGGACGCTCCCTCATGAATTTTGTGCGATGTCTCAGGTCGCTCCTGACTTATATGCTGAGCTACAGAAGGCATGTTTAATTTTATTCAAGGGTGATTTGAATTACAGGAAGTTGACAGGTGACAGGAAATGGGAGTTTACGGTCCCATTTCATCAGACTTTGAACGGCTTCCATCCTGCCCCTCTCTGCAGTATCCGAACATTAAAAGCTGAGATTCAGGTCGGTCTGCAGCCGGGACAAGGGGAACAGCTCACAGCTTCTGAACCCAACTGGCTGACCACTGGGAAATACGGGGTATTTCAGTTTGATGGTCCGCTTTGACTTGGTTTAGGAACTCTGAGTTGTGCAGAAAGAGCTGACAGGCAATTTTCATCCGCAGAAACGCAGTGTGTGAATGTGGTCACTTCACTGCGCCTGCTCTGGGAGCTTGGCTTCACAGTGCTCAGTTACATACGTGCTGGAAGCTTTTACCTCTGAACATTTTGCCTGACTATGTTTTGGGGATGGATGGATTAAGCTAGTTACAGATATTTACATTTATGTTGGAATCTTAATAACTTATTTCAAGATAAATGCATAATTTTACATTGTTTTCATGAACTTATTTTTAATTAGGGAGTAAAATATAAGTGAATTTTGCTTTTAAAGTTAACATTTTTTAAATACTATGCTGCATGTTATTTAATGTTCTGGGAAGCATGCAATTTTAAGGAACTTGATTTTGGGCTCTAGAAATAAGGGCTCAGTGAAAATATACATCTTAAATATGCTTTGTAAAGAGAAGTGTTTCTTACAACTGTGATATTTAAACACATGAAATTAAAACTTACCTCATAAGTTAATTCTAAATTTTGTTCTTAAATTTTATTTTATTTCAATAGCCTGCTTTATTTGCATGCATTTGTATTTTGGTGATTTGTGGAATGGATGGTAGGAAACACAAAACTGAATAGAATGAAAGAAATGGTATTTTAAGAAAAATGTAATATATTTTACATTCTATTTCTGATATCTACAATCCGTTGAAATACATTATTTTGACACAAGTGTTTCAAATGAACATATTTTTAGATTGTTCTTCAAATTAAAGACTTTAGGAAAGGTTCTTATGCATTGAATTTCGAGTACTGCCAAGGAGTTGATTCGTTTACACATTTATTGGTGATACCAGATATTAGAAACAGTAAGTTTCCAGTCAATTTGTTTTGAAACTGAAATTGGAAATAAGCCTGGAAATGTTTTCTTGCACTAGAATAATAAAATGAATTATACTGAAAGTCACATTGGTTTTGTTTTCCAATGGGGAAAAGTCAAGAAGAGAAGATTTAAAATGAGGTATATATAATGAAGAAACCCATAATGTGTATTACAGAGATTGCCAAAGTAGTTCTTAAATTCTGCCACTTAAATGAACTTATGGTGTGTGCCTTTGTTAAGTGTTTAACTATGTTTTGCTAAAATGTTCATATAAAATGCATGAATTTACTCTTTCTTTACGTGTATTCCTGTTTTACACATTAAGTTACTTGAGTACTGAGTGCATTGGAATTATTTGTGGGTACTTGACATAAGTTAGAACCCAGTTGTATATTTGTGTTGACTTCATAACCACAGTGTGCTATAGTGTAACATGTGCCGTTTTCCAAAGCACTGGACTTCTCTGTTTTTACTATGTTTTAATAAGAACATGAAGTTACAGTGTCTGAGGAAGTAGTCCACCCCTCCTACAAGAGAGAGCAGGAAGCAAACTAGAGCAAGCAAGGAGGGTGATGCAGGGGAAGAGGGAGGCAGAGCGGGGTTTTTTTTGTTTGTTTTTAAGATTTATTTTTACATTTTTTTTTGACAGAGACAGAAGGCCCAGAGCAGTCTCCATAGTTGACAGCATTAGTTTTCCATATAGTTTCACTCCACAGATGGGCACGGGGCTACGCAGGGCCGGGGGCCTCCCGCATAGGCTCCGGCAAGAACTGAACTGGGGGCACACCCCAGCTCAGCATATGGGTCAGCCTGGGCCAGGACCTGGGATTTGATCCTCGGGTTCTGGGGCTGCAAAGCGAGCCCTTAACCCTCTGAGCCATCCCAACTTCCCCAGAGTGGCTTAAAAAAAAACACTTAGAGGAGGGAGGGCCTTCCTGTTCACCAGGTGATTTTTTTTAAACCATCTTTTTTGAGATGACTCAGATACAATTCATGCTTGTAAAGTGTACAGTGTTTTAGTATATTAACAGGATTGGCAGCTATTACCAAAATCTAATTTCAGAACATTTACATTACCACTCAGAGAAGCTGTGTACTGATAGTCATTACCATCTCAGGACTTGGCAACCAGTGATCTACTTTTTGTCTTTGGATTTGCCTACTTGGACATCTCATATATACATAGAACCATAAATTATTTGATCTTTTGTGACTGGCTTCTTTTTAGGGTTCATCAGGTGAAGTGTGTATCAGTACATTCCTTTTTGTTACAGAATAATAGTCCATTTTATGGACATTTCTCATGTGGAAATACCATATTTATCCATCAGTAGATGGACATTTCGATTTTTTCCACTTTTTGACTATTAGGAGTAATGCTGCTCTGAACATTGATGTCCAGGCATTTTTGTGTGTGTTTTCAGTTTTCTTGAGTGTATACCTAGGGGAGGGAGTGCTAGATTATATGTGGCAGCTGTGTTAACGTTTTGAGGAACTGCCAAACTTTTCCAGTGTCTGCCACGTTTTACATTCCTACCAGCAGTGTATGAAGGCTATGATTTCTCTACATCCTTGTCAGCACTTGTTATTGTCAGTGTTTCTGACTGTAGCCATGCTACTGAGTGTGAAGTGGTATCTTACTGAGGTTTTGATTTGTATTTCCCTAATGAGCAATGTGGGGCGTATTTGCATGTGTTTATTGGCTATTTGCATATCTTTTAGAGAAATGTCTTTAATTCCTTTGATCATTTAAACAGATTATCTTTTTATTGAGTTGTAAGAATTTTTTCTGCATACAAGTTTCATCAAATATCATTTGCAAATGTTTTCTCCCATTCTGTGGGTTCCGGTAGCTTTTCCTGATGGTGTTATTTGCAGCATAAAAGCTTCAGATTTTGATGAAACCCTCTTTATCTGTATTTTTCCTTTTGTTGCAAAACATTGGTTTTTGAACTGCTTCTTAACATCCCTCAAGAGCCACTGAAGTGAGAGACCAAGACCTCAATGGACATGGCTCTGCCTACAGTCCTCTCCCACACCCCACTTGTGTCCCCTCCCCACAGATTGGGCCGGTGCGTGTTTGGCGTGGGTACAGAGTAGCATTCTAGGGAACACTGAGGCTCTGAAGTTAGCTGGGGGCAGGCTTTCCACTGAAGAGCTGAGTGATCTTGGGAACTTTCCCAAAATAGCATCTGCAATTGTTTCAACTGCTGATACCATACTTGGTTAAGTATGAGTAACTCCTGGATAAAAAGCAGCTCATAAATTTCATGTAATACATTTTTATCAAGACAGAGATCCAATATCTTAGTTATGTTATGGTGGAAGTGTGGATGAAGGGCAGGTAAATAATTAGTTACAAGGTAGTGGTTTATAGTCTATGGGTGTAGGCTACTTCTTAAATTTATTGGGGCTTGGGGAAGCTGGGGATGGCTCAGCGGGTTAAGCGCTCGCTTTGCAGCCCTGGAGACCGAGGATCGAATTCCGGCTCCGGCCCATGCGGACCCACATGCTGAATTGGGGTGTACCCCCAGTTCAGTTCTTGCCGGGGCCTATGTGGGAGGCTCCTAGCCCAGTTCCTGCCCTGAGCAGCCCTGTGCCCACCTGTGGAGTGAAACTATATGGAAAACTAATGCTGTCAACTATGGAGACTGCTCTGGACCCTCCCTCTTCTCTCAGTCTCTCTAAAAAAAAAATTTTTTTTTATTGGGGCAACATTGGTTAGTAAAATTGTATAGGTTTCAAGTGTACATTTATATAACACATCACCTGTTTTCTGTATTGTGTGTTCACCACCCAGAGTCAGTTCTTCACCATATGTTTGACCTGATTTATGCTACTTTTTGATTGAACAGCAGATGAGCAAGATTTCTTGGGATTCATCTCTTTTTCTTTGTTTTTTTTTTTTAAATTAGAGGTAATATTTTGTGTTTGATAAAACAGTAATTCTTTGGAACCTTTTAAAAGCCAGAACCTATGTTGTTCAATCTCAAGGTCATGTTTCCATAAAAGAACTATCTGCCACAAAAGGCAATATCAATGTAGTTCAAACCCTTTTACTTAACATTTTATGAAAACCTCAGAGTGGATTAAAAATACACTTTAGAGGGAGACTTATTAAAATTCTCTCTTCCACCATTTTCCTAACAGCTCTCTCTGTCCCTAAATCCCACTGAGCCTTGTTCCGGGTGCCTCTCCTTCCACCAAGTTTCGCCTTTTTTGCTGGACTGTGGGTGAGGGTTGGGGCTACTGAACACTTCTACACATTCATCTCATTACCCAGATAAAATGCTAATGTGTCTGACACGGTAAACAATAAGTAACATCTTTAAAGTATAGAACACAAATAATGCAGACGGAAAAAATGGGAGCAACAAGACAATCCTACCACCTCCAAATACCCCTGTTTAAAATATTGAGTATGTATTTCTTAGTTTTTCCATATGTATTTCTAAGATAAAGAGGGTCATGCTGTTTAAGACATTTTAAAATTCTGAAGTATGTTTCCAACTTTGAAAATTTTTGTCTGATTAGTTGGTTTTGTTGTCATTTTAGTCTTGTAAGTTTTTTCTAGTTTGCTAATTAGTTCCTGCTGGAGAGATAGAAGTGTTTTGTTTTTTCTTGGATAGCAGTATGACCTGGAACTCATAAATCCCTGGTCTCCTGTTTAACCGTGTGACCTAAGTCACATTCTCACAATTTTACTGGAAAAGAAGTTATTTCCGGTCAACTTGAACTACATTCAATCTCAAACCCAGACTTCCCTAGGGAAACTGGAGTCATGCTAACGATATCAGCATTCTGGCACCCCCTAGTGGCCACCTGAATATTCCATAAACCCACATCTTTTCCCTTTGTAAACTACAAGCGCGGAGATGGACAAACTTGCTATGGAACATCAGTTAGTATACACTCAGAGCCGTCCCATTAGAGACCACCACTCACATTGTTCTCCTGCCTTCCTGCTGTTCTTTGGTGGGTCACATTTCCCCATTTCAGTTGATTTAATATTCACTTTCAGACTGTTTAGAAAATAGGGAAAATTCTCACTGAAGACACTTCTAAAGTATTGACTCTTAGTCATACATTCCCTGGAGCAGCCATCGACTGTGTCTTTGGGAATTTGCCCACACACCATATTGAGCAAAGAGTAGGTGCTCAATGAATGAATGAGTGATAGGTGATGAATTCCAGCATTTGAAATCTGAAACCTCTAGGTCAGGGATTCCCAATCCCATGCTCGCAGGCGCCATGGCACCCGCGGCCCAATTTGTGTGCGCCCGCCATTATTTGACGGCATCAGAAGTTTTTCATAAACACTAAGTAAAACTATCATTTATTTTTATACATTTGTTAGAATTTTAAAATATTGTTGGAGTATCTACACAGGTTTATTCTATTCGTTGGTATGTGTGCGATATCGTATGTATAAGTGTTTCCCTAGCTTTCGCCTTTGTACACGTCGCGTCTTGTGTAGCCGCTGCGCTCTTTAAACTCTCCTCCCCCAACCGGGAGGCGCCAAGTTGCCGTTTTGATTGCGGTTGCTGGACTGATCGGGTCGTGACGGTTGGCTAGGATCACGGTGTTTTGATAGATTCGATTTTAAATGAACTAAAAGCGAGGTAGGTAATCTATTATTATGGTGGCAATTTGATATGATATTGTAGTTCTATAACTATTTTTATTTTTATTGTTTTAGTCCTAAAATGAGTGGACCAAATAAGAGAAAACGAACCTATAATTTTAACACAGACTGGGAGGAATCATATTGTTTCATTAAT
>PVKE010006254.1:0-17697 GCA_004027555.1 Craseonycteris thonglongyai
TTCCATATAGTTTCACTCCACAGGTGGGTGTGGGGCTGCGCAGGGCAGGAACTGGGTGGGGAGCCTCCCAGCTTCCTCTGAAAATTTAAAAGACAGTGAATGTAAATTAATGTGGCTTATTATATAACTTTGTAAATATAAATGTTTATCAGGCACTTTGTAGTCATAGCAAGAAGTACTATTTCTAAAATGTGTGCAGTTTATTTAAAGTAGAATCTGTCATGTCTTCTGTTTCTTTATTTAAAATTATATAGTGTTTAATTAGAGTGCTTTTCTCAGCAATAAAATAAACCTTTTTTCTGAGATATTGAAATTCTAAGAATGACACAATGGAGGGAAATGATAAAATAGAGGACAGTTTGTTCTGTTTTGTTTTTTCCCCCCAGCCCAGGTTGTGTGTTTATTACAGTCAAGGTCTGAGAAATTGGACTTAATTTGAATGTGAAAAACATTAATATAATCAGATAAAAGATAAAGCACTGTATACTCAGGTTAGTATGGATGTGAACACAAAACTTTGAACAAAATAGTCCTTCTCAGGTGTAAAACTTGAGAATCTGTATTATTTAAAGCAGGGGTGCCTAACCTTTTGGCTTCCCTGGGCCACATTGGAAGAAGAATTTTCTTGGGCCACACATAAAATATACTAACACTAACAATAGCTGATGAGCTAAAAAAAAAAAAAAATCTCATAACATTTTAAGAAAGTTTATGAATTTGTATCGGGCCACATTCAAAGCCGTCCTGGGCTGCTTGTGGCCCATAGACCACAGGCTGGACACGCTTGATTTAAAGAGTATTGAACTCTAGTCATAGCAGATGGCATCTCCAGTGATGCTGTTCAGTGTAACATGTTCTGAAATAGAGAAAGGCTTATAAACTTATGGTTTCACATTTTGTCTTAAATTATTGAGATATGTGAGTCCCTACACTTTGCATGCATAACCATATTGTATCAATTGATCAGAAGTTTTGATGTCAGTAGGTCTAAGATAAGACACTTAGTTCTTTCAAGACCTTAAAATCAAGTTTGTTTGTTTGTTTGTTTTTTAAGTTTCAGGTTACTCTATTTACTATGCAAGATGTAATACCAGGGAGAAGAGAATTAAATGTTTTTGAATGCCATTATGTGCCTAACTTCATGACAGGCACTACACAGATATTCTTTCATTTCATCCTCACAACAGTTCCCTGGGGCTTGGAGAATGAGTTTCCAATTTGGGTTGAGAAGCTCAGAGATAAATAACAGTGCCCACATTTAATGGTATTTTATAAATATGAACTTAGGGGTTATATCTATGTTCCAATCCTGGCTCTACACATGCTACCCATATAAATTCTATCTGGGTTCCTCAACTTCAGCTCATATATTCTTCATGGAAATGCAAGCGACACACATGCCTGGCTTACAGTTGACAGGGCCTTACTAAATGTTTTTAAAAACTGGACTGTGTTAATTTCTTAGTAGAAAATTTCTAAAGATAAGAAATGAGTTCTTTTCCTTACATATCATTTGAAAGCACAGCTCCACGTTTCCAAAGTCTAAAAATAATTTACCAGATTCAGACTTTTAACAACAATGACACATGTGGTTATAACTGCAGGGAACACTCTTAGATGGCAAAGCAGGACCATAAAAAAATGGTCCATTGGGATACTGGGGGATAGCTCAGTGGTTGAGCACTTGCCTCACAATCATGAGATCTGGAGTACATTCCCCTCCCCATCCTGTTCAAACCTATATGCTGAACTGCGGTCCAACTGGTAACTGCTGGAATTTGCTCAGCTTCAGAGGTTCTCGCCTCCCATGCATGAGGCCCCCAGTTCAGTTCCCGCCCCACGCGGCCTTGCATCTACCTGTGTGGAATGAAACCATGTCACAACTAATGATGCGCAACTATGGAGACTGCTCTGGGCCCTCCCTCTTCTCTCTCTTGTTCATGCTCACTCGCTCGCCTTTCTCTCTCTCTCACCTCTCAAACAATAAAATCTTTTTTTTTTTTAAGTAAAAAAAAAAATGGTCCATAGTTTTTTCCTGGTAGTGGGCTCTTTGATCTAAACCTCCACTTTGATTCAATTATAGCCCCCTTTCTTTAGAAATACTACATGAAATCACCTAATTGTTGCTTTTCTCGAAAGCCACAGTTTATTTTTATTTTTCTAATTTTCATAGTCAAATTTTAAATACTTTCTTATAATTCCCATTGCCAAGGAGTACAAAATGAATGCAATCCAAGATGTAGGTTATTGGGGTAAGGAAAGTAGAACTGGGGGAGGATATTAGAGATTGAGGAGGGAAAATGACTGGAGGGAAGAACCTCTGCATTGTGCAAATATCTGGGCTTTTCAAGCTCAGTATTAGATATAGAGTTGAAGTTTCTGCCTTAAAACCAAATATTGCACTAAACTCCTAAAATATCCATAGTAGAAGTACTCTGGCTGTTTTGTAAGTGACTGGAATAAACTATACCGTATTTTCCAGCGTATAAGACGACCGGGCGTATAAGACGACCCCCTAATTTTACAGTTAAAACATAGGTTTAGGCCTATATTCGCTGTATAAGACTACAGCCTCGGAAGTGGGGGGTAGTCTTATACAGCAAATATAGGCCTAAACCTATGTTTTAAATGTAAAATTAGGGGGTCGTCTTATACGCCCGGTCATCTTATACGCCGGAAAATACGGTACTAAGAATTTAGGTAGATTAGTAATGATATTTAGCTGTTGCTGTGTATAACACACTGGGCTAAGTAAATTCTTTTTGTGGAATACTTCAATCTTTACAGTAATCTGTATAGTATCTACTGTTATTCCTCCATTTTAGAAGTGAAAAAACAAAATCCTTAAGTTGTTACTTTCCCAAGGGGACTTCAAAACAAGAATTTACTCTCATTAGCTAAGTTTCCTATATACTTTACACTTTAGAAGACTTTAGATACTATGTTCAGTGTCATTCATAAATAAACCATCTTCTATAGCAACTTTAAATTTGAATGAAATTAATTCAAAATCAGTTCATGCTCATTGTTGAAAAAAGGAAAGATTACAGAAACATAGCCTGCTGTGTTATTTTCATCCGCTACCATTCCTTTCCCCAAATCCATATTGATGACATACTTTGAACAGTTTTATGTTTCCTTATAAACCTTTATATGTGCAGGACTCTGTGTTTATTTCATGTACATATTTTGTTCTGTTGTGTAAATACCACCACACTATACATAATACTCTGTGTTGCTTTTTTCATAATTAACTTTGTGAACATTATGTCAGGACATATTAACTTTACTTTAATAACTGCACTTTTTTTTGTTTTTTAAAAATGTAAGAGATGCACTAATGGTTGGATATTCAGGTAATACAAATAATATAAAAGGCGTTTAAGAACTCTTCAGAGTTACTTCCCAGTGAAAAACAGTTAGCAAATAGTACCTTTTTTTTTTTTAAACTCTAGCCATCTTTCTTTTTCATTTATTTATTTATTTTATTGTTTTTGACAGAGAGAGAGAGAGAGAGAGACAAAGACAGAGAGAGAACTGAACTGGGGGAACTCCCCAGTTCAGCATATGGGTTCTCACAGGCTAGGGGCGCTGCAAAGTGAGCGCTTAACCCACTGAGCCATCCTGGCTTCCCCAAATAGTACCTTTTTATAAATATCTCCTAAAGTCCAAATCAAGACTTAATCTTAGTTTGGATTGTCTTTATAGAACTGCTAAAACATTCTGTAAATACAGTGTCCAGAAAATTCCTTGCCTCCAACTATTTTTTCATATATTTTGATGAAAAAGAATATCAGTTTCTATTATAAATTAATATGAGCTAGCCTTACTAAATTTGTTTCCACAAAGGGGATGACTAATAAATATATTAAAAGATTTTGAGCTCTGCTTTGGTACTTTTCACTAAAACATTTTTGTATATACCTCATATTAACATTGATATGTCTATAAAACTTCTGATAAATGCTTTACATGTCCTGTCATTTGAAGGTGAAATATTCACACGTCTGAAAAAAATGCCAGAAAGTGGAAAACACTGTACACACCTAAGTGTCTTTGTCTCTAACCATATTCCTCTTCACCCATAATAGAGTTAGGCTTATTTTGAAGTGAATTGGTTTAATATTATATTTCCACTGTTGGCGGTGTTCCTTTCTAATTGAAGTTTTCATTCAAGAACACTGCTGAATTTTGGCACTATTGTTCACGAAAGTATTTCTAGAAAATATATGGGCACCACATTGGTTTTCTAACCTGCTGATATCAGAGCTTGTATCTCATTGTGAGAGGTTCAGAAATTTTTCTAAGCTAAACTGTGTGATTAAATTGTTATTCTTAGGCCTCATCTTAAATTCTAGATTGATAGCTTTTTGTTTATAAGTATAAACAATAAAAATATTGTGTCTAAAGTCTTCAGTGGTATGAACCCCACTCCTACATTTTGATGTCAAGTTTTTAAAGGTACTAAATTAAATAGAAGTGGATGGATACAGTGTTGTAAATCTGATCATTGTGATACGTCTGTGAATCTGTGAGAATAACACCCGCCTGAGTTTTCAAGCAAATAAAGGTAAAAATGGGATATTATAGGAGGGATGAAGAAACAAAACCTGTTGATTCAAATAGACCCTTGGTATAGAATTAGCATTATGTCTATATTTACCAAACATAGCCTGCTTATTGAGCTCATTCCGTATGCCAGACCCTGAGATTAAAGTAATGGTTATGATAGTGTAGTAGTACCAATAGGCAGTTACAGTGTAAGTGCCCTAATAAAGCAAAGCACTGAATGGTAGAAGAGTACCTAGGAAGAAGAGGAGCCCTAGAACCTCAATACAGGGAGTCAGGGAAAGGTGAAAGTATTAAGAATTTACCAGAGAAGCTGAGACCTGGAGAATGAATAGGAGTTGAGTAAATAAAGATTGGAGGTAAAGGAGAGCATATTAGGCAGAAAGAACTGAGGTACAAAGACCCAGAGATATAGAAGAGTAAGGCACTTTCGGTTTGAAGAGGATACAGGTTGCGGAGATGAGAGTTGTGGCAAGAAATGAGGCTGCAGAGGCAAGCAGAGCTGTATACGAGAGAACTTGGTAAATCATGCTGGGACATTTTACTTCTTCCTGAGCATAGTAAGTCATGTGACCTGACTATATTTGCATTTTCTGGAAGATCTCTAGCTACAGCATGCAGAGAATATAAGAAATGTTCCATAGTGTTTTGTTTTGTTTTTAATAATACATTTTTTAAGCAGATGAAATTATACATCAAAAATCCTTTTTAAGTTTCTTACTATATTAATTTATTCCATAGAATTTTTTATTATTATTATTTTATTATTATTATTATTATTTTATATTTATAGAGAGTAATTATTTTATCTTCAGTGCATATTTATTTCTATTTTACTTTTGACAGATAGAGAGAGAGACAGAGACAGAGACAGCTAGAGAACCGAACTGGGAACTCCCCAATTCAGCATGTGGGTCCGCCTGGGCTGGAGCCGGGATTCGATCCTCGGTCCTCGTGGCCTCAAAGCGAGCGCTCAACCCGCTGAGCCGTCCCGGCTTTCCCCCATAGAATTTTTTGAGTACCTGTTTTCATTTGTTTGGTTTTTGCCAGGCACTGCGTTAAGCACTTAACTCACGTTATGATCTCCATTATTTTACAGATAAACTGAGACTTAAAAATATTGTCACCTGGGATTACTCTAGTCTAGAAAGTTTTAAGGCCAAGATTTGAATCTGGTCTTTCTGACTTCAGAGACTTTCTGACTTACCCCATTTGGGGTTGCGGGAGAGAATATGATCTCTGAGAAGAAATCATCTATAAGGTGCAGATAGTTTTCTGAAAATTATAATTACATGTCTATAAGCTTTTTAGATTTTTTTTTTTATTATAATAGGATTAATGACACTTTTGTCACTAGTGGGAAAGTGGTTTAAGAATACAAGATATAGGTGTAAATGGGTATTTTTGTTTTTAGATAAAGAACTATGAACCTCTTGAGTTTTTCAAATGCTGAGTACTAGGATTGTTTTTATTTAATGTTTAATAAATGATCTGTGAGAGGAATGTGCACAATCCATTAAGGTTGGCACTGACTGTTGGTTTCCTTTATGATCTTTAACTTGCTCTGCTCTTTTGAGACTGTGCTTCTGTTTATTTAAATGTTTACCATAAGTTAAACAATATAGTAAGTGCTGTGTGTATATTATTTTTTTATCCTCAAAATAATATATATGTATTTATTTATTTTTATTTTTGACAGAGAGAGAGAGATACAGAGACAGAGAAAGAACTGAACTGGGGGAGCTCCCCAGTTCAGCACATGGTTCTGCACAGGCCGGGGCCGGGATTCGTTCCCGGTCCCCGGCGCTGCAAAGTGAGTGCTTAACCCACTGAGCCATCCCGCTTCCCCTTATCCTCAAAATAATCTGATGAGGTAAATTGAGGATTAGGAAACATTTTTCAGATGAGGAAACAGACAAAATTTTACATATCACACAGCTAAAGGGAATTGGGATAGGATCTCTGGTCAGACTGACTCTAGGGGTTTTTCTTGCATCTCTTGTCCAGCAAGATGCCTGCACATAAGAACTTGTGTTCAGGGGATGCCGGGATAACTCAACAGGTTGAGCACTTGCCTTGCAGCCATGAGGTCTGGGGATTGAGTCCCAGCCCCAGCCTGTGCAAACCCACAACCTGAACTGGGGCAAGTGTTCACTTTCAAGGAGTTTGGCCATCCTGTAGGTCCCCTGAATTGTAGTGTAGCAGAGGCTTCTTTATGGTGCCAGTTTGTCGAGAACTGATGTCACCACGAATGCTTTTATTTTTCCATTATGCTCTTGTCACCTAAAAACACGCATAAATATTAAAAATGCCATATTAGAGGGTAATAATTTATAAAGTAAACATTAAAAAAACATAAATTTGTATTCAACTAAGAATCTTAAGGGTTCTTAAACTTTTCCTTTCCTTTCATGGCTTAAAGGTCCTCAAACTTTTTAAACAGGGGGCCAGTTCACTGTCCCTCAGACCGTTGGAGGGCCAGACTGTGGGCCCGGGACGAGTCGGCTGCTAAGCAGGACTGGCAGTAGCGGCAAAAAATACCCGGCGGGCCGGATAAATGTTTTTGGTGGGCCACATGTGGCCCACAGGCCATAGTTTGAGGATAGCTGTTAGAGACATCTTCCATCTTTTATCAGTGGTTGTCTGTGTGCTTTAGCCTTCTTTATTTACTAAGAAGTTTTCAGCTTCTTTTCCATCTTTGTCTGCTTTTTCCTTATACAGTTTGGCAAAAGCTTAAGAATTAAGAGTGCATGCACTCAGTGTACATTTTCACACACAAGCATCATCTCACTGATTCCCTCTTTCCCCTCAGAAGGGAGTAATGCTCTCAAAGTAGAGAAGAACCTTTTCATTTCCTTTACATTATTTGTTTGGATTTTGTGATCAGTGATTTTATAACTGAGCACCAAGAAAAGGAACTACCGGCAGTTTTCATAACCTGATGTTTTTGGGTTTTCTTTGACTTTTTGCATATGTAGTATATTCACATGAACAGAATTCAAAAGGTACAAAAGGATACTCAGGGAGAATCTCCTATCCTCTCAACTTTTTGTCCCTCAATCACCCAATTCCCCTTCACAGAGGCAACCATTGTTACCAGTTTCTTGTATATCTATCTATCCATCCAGATAATCCAGAGATTATCTCACAACATGACTTTTAAAATATATTGAAAGGAAACATAAAAAGGTATTTGGAATAGATTTATAATGTTAGTAATGTCTTTTGGCATTGAGCTATTGCAATGAAATCTTATAAGACTATTAAAAAGGGCAGAAACTTAAAAGATATACTCCATGTACATAAATATGCTACACTATAAGACTTTATTTCTATATTATACCTTTCTACCCAACAGGGATAACCAAATACTAAATGTTAGAAAAAAGGGTATGAGAAATAAAACTCAGCCTACTTTTTTTTAATTTGCAGTGAAAATAGATTTAATCTACATTTTCCTCCAGCTTTTTTGAAATGTAATTAATGTAATATTATATAAGTTTAAGGTGTACAATGTAATGATTTGATATGTGTGTAAATTACAAAATACTTACCATAATAAGGTTAGTTAACACATCCTTTATCTCACATAATTAACATTTTGTTTGTTGTTATGGTGAGAACATTAAAGCGTACCCTCATAGCAACTCTCTCAAGTATACAATACAGTGTTGTTAACTAGTCACCATGCTGTATATGAGATCCCTGATCCATGGACTTCATTCTTATAAGTGAAAGTTTGACCCTTTAACCAACATTCTCTCACCCCCACTGTTGCCCCCTTTAGCCCTTGGCAATCACTTATTTTACTCTTATGTTGCTGTGAGTTTGATGCTTTTAGATTTTACATAAGTAAAATTATAGAGTATTTATCTTTCTCTGTCTGACTTCACTTAGAATAAAGTACTCATGGTTCATCCACATTGTCACAAATGGCAGGACTTTTTTTTAATGACTTAATAATTTTCGATTTTAGATATATACCACATTTTCTTTGTCCATTCATTTATTGATGGGTATTTAGGTTGTTTCCCTGTCTTGGCTATTGTGAATAATGCTGCAGTGAGCATGGGAGTGGAGATATCTTTTGGAGATAGTGATTTCATCATCTTCGGATAAATATTACCCAGAAGTGGATTGCTGGATCGTATAGTAGTTCTATTTTTAAGTTTTTGAGGAACTTCTATACTGTTTTCTGTAGTAGCTACACCAATTTATATTCCCACCAGGAATGCACAAGTGTTCCCTTTTCTTCACATCCTTGCCAGCATTTATCCCATCTCTTTTTTTTTTTTTTAAGACTTATTTTATTGTTTTTGAGAGAAGGTGAGAGAAAGAAGGGGGAGGGCCCAGAGCAGTCTCCATAGTTGTACATCATTAGTTGTGACATGGTTTCATTCCACACAGGGGGAGGTGGGGCCATGCAGGGCAGGAACTGAACTGGGGGCTTCCCACATAGGAGGGGAGCATCTTCACCACTGAGCCATCTTAGTAGTCACCAGTTGTGCTGCAGTTCAGCATGGGGGTTTGCAAAGGCCAGGGCTGGAAGTTGAACGCTGGAGCTCACGGTTGTGAGATAAGCACCAACTGCTGAGCTATCCTGGCATCCCCTCTTATCTTTTTGATAATAGCCATTCCAGCAGGTGAGGTGATATCTTGTGGTTTTGATTTACATTTCCCTTATGATTAGTGACATTGAGCACCTTTTTATATACTTGTTGGCATTTGTATGTCAAGTCCTCTGCCTATTTTTTAAATCAGATTGTTTGCTATTGAGTTGTATGATATTAACCTCTTATCAGAAATATGGTTTGCAAATGTGTTCTCTGCTTCTATAAGTTGCCTTTCATTTTGCTGGTTCTTTTTCTGTATAGAAGCTTTTTGATATGATGTGATTCCACCTGTTGACTGACTATGATAATTTATCTGAAATATTAATTGCCATTTTTACCACTCTTCAGAGAAGTAGTAATGTTAGACACATTTTGAGAGAAGATAGCTGAAGTAGATCAAAAGAATAAATACTAAGGGAAGATTGAAATGATTAGGATTGTCCAGTATATCACAAGGGCCATTAACTTATTGTGACAAGTAAGCCCTAAAGTGATCCCTAATGATCCCCATTGTCTGAAGTCCCCTCCCCTAAAGTGAATGTTACCTACAACTTCTTTCAACTTTATACAAATGCCAATACAATGTGGCAAAGATGATGGGGTATCACTCCTATGATTACATTATACTACATAAGACACCATCTGGATAGCAGACTTGCACTAGGGACCTTTTTCCTTGCCGGCTTTGAAGAAGTAGCTACTGTGTTGTAAGATGGCCTGTTGAGACGACCACATGGCAAGAATTGCAGGCAGAGGATGCCAGGATGGCTTAGTGGGTTGAACACTTGTCTTGCAGCCTCGGGGTCCAGGGATCGAGTCCCAGCCCCGGCCCATGCAGACCCATATGCTGAACTGGGGTGTGCCCTCGGTTCAGTTCTTCCCAGAGTGAGTCTCCTATGTAGGAGGCTCCTGGTTCAGCTCCCACCCCAGGCAGGAGGCCCCCGGCCAGTTCACACAGACCTGCCCCACCTGTGGAATGAAACCATGTAGAAAACTAATGATGAGCAACTGTGGGGACTGCTCTGGGCCCTCCCCCTTCTCTCTGTCAAAAACAATAAAAATAAATCTTAAAAATAAATAAATAAATAAGAATTACAGACAGCCTCCAAGAGTAAGCATGACCCCCTAGCCAATAACCAGCAAAAAGCTGGGCCCTTAGTCATATGGCTGCAAGGACATGAATTCTGCCAACAACCTGCATGAACTTGGAAGCAGTCTTTCCCAGTTGAGATGAGAATGCAGCCTTGGGAAGAGAATGCAGCCTTCAGATTCGAATGCAAGACAAATTGACACCTTGATTGCAGCCTTATGAAACTGACTGAGGACACAGATGACCTGTGCCCAGACTCCTGACCCACATAAAGTAATAAAATGATTTGTTGTCTTTATCTGCTAAATTTGTGGTAATTTGTTACATAGCAGTGGAATGTTAATTAATCTTCTGATGTTACTTTTCTCATGTCACAACAATTTAATATCAACAGTTTTGTGTGATTTAATTAGGAGATAATGATTTGAATCCAGTCCATTACAGAACCTTCAAAAGGATAACCAGCCATACCTCTATAAATGATGTAATTCAAGAAAAATGGTAGAATTAGCCATATTCCCAGCTGCTGCAACTGGCTAGAGCTTGTAGTTAATAAACTCATCATAACTATCAGAGTTCAGGCAGGGAAGCTGAGCAGCTCTGTCTTATGGGATTTAGGGAATTATTATAGGAATTGGATCTTATACAACTCTGGAGGAAGCTGGGGAAATGAGGGTCTGAAAAGGAGAGGAGTAGGATCCAAAGGAGTTAGCAACTTCTCAACTTGCAAAGCCAAGCACATTGAGCCACTGAAGTGGGACTGTGAAGGGCATCTGTGGATCTACAGCCAAGTATCTGCTGGTGGCCTGGGGCCAGTGTTGTTACCAGGGCTACATTTGGGAGGGATATCTGGACGCAGAACAGAGGAGAGTAAGGACAAGCTAGAGCCCACAGGCACCTCTGTGTCTGCCTATCACCACATCTAGCTGTGGTGACTTTTAAAGAGTAATGGCTGCTGCTTCTGCCTTCCAAATCTACATATTTCCCTCTGGCCTTTTTAGCTTGGAACCATCCAAGGATGGAGATTGTGGGAAACAGTTCTAGTTTAAGCAAATGGAAACTGTACGCGTCTCCTTCTATCTCCCAACCTAGATTTCCATCACCCTTTGCCAGTGTTTCAGCTGGTCTAGGTAGCTTGCTAGGTGGGGTGACCCAGACCTTCATCGCCGAGGAATGTTAGTTGCCTTATCCATGGTTTTTACAGTTGCCACTGTAAAAACTGGGCAGAGAAGCATCACAAGCATGATGCCTCAGTGCATCTCTTGGGTCCCTGATGGACACCTTCCTGCCCCTATTACATTACCACAGACCTGGCACCCTGGTCCTCTACTCCCCAAGTGTTCCAGATCCTGCCAGTGCATAGAGCCAGGTCTTGCCATTCTTGGGTATGCACAGTCCTCCCAGGACAGGGACTGCTTTCTCACTCAGACTGACTATGAGTGATTAGATCCTGATTATTGGTTTGGAAGTAGTGAGAGGTACAAGAGCAGATCTTGAAGAGGACAAGCATCTTCTGAGGTAAGCTGCAAGGTCTCACAAAAGGAGGCTGCTGTCCTCTAGCAAGAAGTTGGGGGAGCTGCTTCTCCCAACCTAGAAACAGATTGGGGTTTAACATGCCTAGATCACCCACTCAGATAACCCCATTCCAGATTTTATCACAGAATATTTGTTGAGGCTTTGCATTCAAGTCTTTTTTTGTAACTCTGATATCCTTAAAATTCAATCTTGAACCTGAGTTTTGGTAATCTACCCTGCAGCTGCAGGAAATAAGGGTCTTTTAAGCACAGACCCAGAAGTTTTCTGACTTTGACAAATGCCTAGACTTGAGGGGTGGCTCACCTGAGCCTGCTGTTTTCTTTCTCATGACTTCTAAAGCTGCTAACTAAAGCCAGCCAACATAAGGTTCTTTTAATTACTAATGTTCCCATTCCATTCAAGTGCCACCACTACTGCTAAACTAAGACCACACTTAATGAAAAGTTAGTATTGTCATATTGCTGCACCTCCCTACTTGTTAGTAGGGTCCTTTTGCCATCTGACCAGTGAGTAATCCATTTCCAGAATCTCATTTGAGAATCTTGTTTTCTAGGGCCATTTCTCTTACTGTAATTCTGTGGGTTTCTCCTCCAGTTCACCCACAACCTATTCTGAAACAGCCCTAAACAAAGGCTTGATGAGGATAGTTTATTTGCTAAGTAATCCCATAAACAGGAGTGAAAATTGGGGGCAGTGAAGCGGGAGGAAGGGAAGCAGTACAAGAGTGGGCCACTGAGCTGGTCACCACTGGAGGCCCCAGACTTCAATCCTGCCAGGATCCTTTAAGGAGCTCTCTGTACAATCTTCAGAACAGTCCTCCGAAGTAATAGTAAAGAGCATCTATCCAGCCAGCTCTCAGAAGCTGCAAAGTCCAAGGACTGGCAGTTAAAAACACTAATAAGCGGGAAGCTGGGATGGCTCAGTGAGTTAAGCGCTCACTTTGCAGCCCCGGGGACTGAGGATCGAATCCCGGCCCCGGCCTGTACGGACCCATATGCTGAACTGAGGAATGCCCCCAGTTCAGTTCTCACCGGGGTGAGACCCCAACCCATTTCCTGCTTGGTGCAGCCCCACGCCCACCTGTGGAATGAAACTATGTGGAAAAACCAATGATGTACGACTATGGAAACTGTTCTGGACCCTCCCCCTTCTCTCTGTCAAAAACAATAAAAAATAAATCTTTAAAAACACTAATAAGGCAGATTGACATATTGTCTGACACACGTCTGACTCTCATTTTCTGCCTTCCATCGAATTCCTGTTGCCTTTATAAAACGTAAACCTTTCAACAGTGTGCTCAGAATGGATTGGAATGCTAAAGAGGGAGACAGGGAACTCTTAGGTAATTGATGTGTGAGGTATTGAAGATTTGAGGTATTGAGGTAAAGGTGATATTAGTAGGAATAGAAAATAAAGCTAATCCAAGAGCATTTTGAAGGAACAATCAGGACACATACACATTGACTCGCGTTATGTATAGGTTACAGGACAGTGAGTTGGCACAGCCAATTTAAGATTGCTAGACTGGAAAAAACGTACTGTTGGTAGACACCTTGGCTTCTCAGTATTTAACGTAATCCTCAGAAATCTGATGGGATTATTTCATTCTTTGTATGTGGAAGTGGTCCAGCACAGAGTGATAAGTGAGTCAGGAGGTGGTAATATTAATACAAGTGCCTGAATTCAAAGCCTCTTTGCTCTTTCTGCCTCTTCATGCTGCCTTTGCTTCACTCTTCTTTCTTAATTCCTTTCCTAAGGATTTGGAATCAGTCACATATAGGTTAGTGGGAAGAATCAAAGCAACTTCTCTCTCAAGCCTATTTGCACTTGAAATTTTATTTCAAATTCTTGATGCCACTTGAAAGTCAGAATACCTGCTTTTAGTCCAGCCTTTTTCCAACCATTATAGGCTTACCTCTGAGAAATTTCAGGTTAATTTCCAGACCACCACAGTAAAATAAAGTGAGTATAACAGTAAAGTAAGTTGTAATCTTTTTTTCTGGTGGAAATTTTTGCCTTCATTTTGTAAAAAATGCAGTGTCTGCAAAAGTACACTAAAATGAAGTATGCCTATTTCTTGTTTTATGTTGCATAGCAAGCTGTACTTTATACAATCCTTTGGCTTTCTTCCCCCTTGCCTGTTTTCCTTTTTTCTCTTCCCAATTCAATCCCAATATGAACCTCTGAATGTAGAACTGCTTGTACATTTTCTGATGGACATGACCCAGTGGAAAGGTTTCCTATTGCTACTGGTGAAACAACCATGAGAGTATACCTAAAATAATGAAGAGTATGAGGGTGGCAGTAATGACAGATTCTGATAGTGTATTCAGGAAATCGGTCCATGTTGAAGTTTATATTAGTTATCAGGAACACGAAGAGGAGAAAAACAAAATTGTTGATAATAAAAAACAAAGTGATCTTATTTAACATGCAACAATAACAATCATTTGTATTACTAAATGTCAAGTTACTTTGTTCTACTTTTTTATATCTCTGCCTTGATCATTCATGTTATGTAGCTTGAAATTTTGAAAAGAGGCATTTTTTTTTACCACATTAAGGATTAAAGGGGAAGCCGGGATGGCTCATTGGGTTAAGCGCTCACTTTCCAGTGCTGGGGACCGAGGATCGAATCCCGGCCCCGGCCCGTGCAGACCCATATGCTGAACTGGGGAGTTCCCCCAGTTCAGTTCTCCCTCTGTCTCTGTATCTCTCTCTCTCTCTCTCTCTCTCTCTCTCTCTCTCTTTCTCTGTCAAAAACAATAAAAAAATAAAAAAAAATGTTCAAAAAAAAAGGATTAAAAAAATATTTTGGTGAAAGAATAGAGAAAGGATTAAATAAATAGGAGGTACATTTGTAAAATGAGGTTGTCACACAAGCAAAGAATAGTAAGAAGTTGACTTAGTACTGTCTGCCAACCTCACAACAGCATTGTTGAAAATCTGCTACCGAGAAAGAGTGTGTGAACACCTTTGAGCCATTAAATGTCTTGGCTTTGGCTACAGATGAGTTTTTCTGTTACAAGAAAATTATTAAAAGTGTTTGAGTTAATTAAAAAAGTTATATGGTTTGTTAGTTAACTGTGACTGGGTAACAGACAAGTGGAGAATCTCAGTGGTATGTGAGAACATGTATTTCTCATAAAGTTTAGGTCAGCTGAAATCACAAATTTAAGCTTACAGTAGCTGGCGTGACTCTGATTGCCACTGTGGGTGCTTCTCCTGGGACCAACAAGCTAGCCACAGTATATTCTTACTATGGCAGTGGCTAAACCCACTTCCTAAAAGTACTTTTGAAGTCATTTGTCATATCACATCTACTAGCATTTCACTGGTCAAAACAGATCTCATGGCCAATTCCAAAGTTTTGGAAGTATATCCCGCCCCAGGGGCTGGGGGCAGGGACGTTGGGTTATGAATATGTCTGAACAGTAATCTACCATATGTGGGTAATAGTCTAAGCTCTAAAGTTCTAGTTTAAAATGATAGCCAATCTGATTGTGTTAATAGTTTTCTTTAAAAAAATATAAACTATGTACTGTTTTGTCTGTAATTACGAGGCAGAGAACAGGGGGGGAGGGGGGGGAGAAAAGGGAGAGTTCCCTCTGAAAGTTAATTAGTACCAAATGGGAGGAAACAATTTTGACCTCCATATATCTTAAAACTGACAAAAGGGAAGGAATTTTAGACAGAACAGTGCTCTTCAAATTGTGCCTACAGTGAGATAACTACAAAAATTGAGGATAAGCATTTAGAAACTTTTGTAGCAATTTGACAGTGCCACACTATTCAAGCAGATTTTTATCAAATTTTACTGTATTGTCCATGACAGATCAGAAATTTAAAAAGGCACAAAACTGTTCCTTGACCTAAGATAGTTTGAGACGAGCTGAGACAGAACATAATATTCTGCTCACTAGAAATGAACATTTGCCCTGCACATAAATGGAACTTCTGGTTTATACATAAGTCTTTTGGGACTTAAGTTAGTACCACTTTGTTGTCACCAAAGAATCTGACCATCTTTGAGTGGGTGCTAGTAATGTTTTGGGACCTACAAGGCTGGTCCACAAGATACCAAAGAAATGGCATTTGTGAAGCCTCTGTATCTCACTTGCTGGCTTCCTCTATGAACATCCCTTTGGCCTTACTGCTACAATTACACGTGGATTCTATTATCAATAACCTTGACAGAAGGCAAATTACCACTAATTTAAATCCTTTGTCATAATATGAAAATATTAATTTTGACAGTATTAGATAAATCTTTTTAAAAATACACAAACATTCCAATTTTTTTACATTTGTGAGTTTCTATTACCACATTTGGTATAGTTACAAGGTGCTTTTTCTCTTCATTGGCGATGTAGTTCCAAGTGAAGAAGTTCTGATGAGAATTGATTGTGGAAGACTTAAGTTTAGAGGCACAAGAAGGTGTGTGTGGGTTGGGGAGTAATTTTTTAGAAGAGAAAGATATGTTTGGTTAAGTATAACTTGTTTTTTTCCTGGCCACATAACCTTGGGCAAGTTAGTGTTTCTTTTTTTCTTTTTTTTTTTTTTAAGATTTCTTTTATTGTTTTTGACAGAGACAGAGAGAGACAGAGAGAAAGGGGAGGAGGGCCCAGAGCAGTCTCCATAGTTGTAAGTCATCAGTTTTCAACATGGTTTTGTTCCACACAGATGGGCGGGGCTGCACAGGGTGGGAACTGGGCTGGGGGCCTCCTGCATGGGAGGTACGCCACGCCCCCTTGAGCCAGGGGCTGAATCAGGTGAGAGGGTGAGAACTGAACTGGGGTCCTCCTGCATGGGAAGCACACCTCAGTTCAGCACATGGGTTCACACAGGCCAGTGCTGGGATTTGATCCTTGGTCCCTGGGGCTGCAAAGTGAGCACTTAAACCCACTGAGCCATCCCAGCTTCCCCCAAGTTAATGTTTCTGATTTTAGTTTTGTCATCTGTAAAATAGGAATAATAATAATAAAATAATAATAATAATACCACCTTCTTTGAGAAGAAGTGCTAGAAGTAAATATTCTAAGCACAGAGCTCAGTACATAATTTTCAAAAATGGAAGCTATTGTTTGTTTTTCATTAATTATCTACTAGGTGTAAGGCACTGTAAAATGAGATTTAAGGTGGAGTCTATCCCAAAGAAGCTGGTAGAGAATTCAGACAAATATATCAGAAAGATAAAATGTTATGAGAGTTTGATGCTGTTAATAGAAATACATGGTACCATGCAAACTTTTAGGTAAGAGAGACATCTGACCTAGGTTTTGGGGAGCAGGATCAAGGTAGGCTTTTGAAAGAAGCAACATCTAAGCTGAGTCTAAAAAGTATAGAGGAGTTCAGGAGGATTAAAAACATTTCAGAAATGTAAACATATTATAAAGGCCTAGAAGGGAAAGAGTTTGGTGAAATTTTAGGAAATTGTGTAAGTAATGCAGTATGACTAAACTGTTTGAAGAGTGTCAAGGGTACAGGCTCATTTAAATCATGTAACCACCCTGCGTTAGGAGTATAATCCAGTTTTACAAATGAAGACATTTCAGGCTCAGAGGTTAAGTATTAATAATTTGCCCAAAGTGACCTTGCTCCTGCATAGTCACAGTGGGGATTCAACTCCAGTCTGTCTGTTTTCAAAGCCCATTGCTTTCCCTGGCATGTTTTACTTCTTTGTAAACCTCAGAAGTTTAAATATATGATGCTATCATTAATTTTCTTTATCTCTGCCAGTATTCTGGTTTAGTAGGATTATGATACATCCTTTTAAATAACCACTTTTTCTCTAAATTCGTTCCTGAACACATCTGTCAGATTGCCTTTTCTGTCAGATTGAGTCATGATACTCAGTTCTAGTCCAATGCCTACTTTAAAACAGCAGAC
>PVKE010006254.1:17797-55309 GCA_004027555.1 Craseonycteris thonglongyai
GACCGAGGATCGAATCCCGGCTCCGGCCCAGGCAGGACCCACGTGCTGAACTGGGGAGTTCCCACAGTTCGGTTCTCTAACTGTCTCTGTCTCTGTCTCTCTATCTGTCAAAAAGTAAAATAGAAATAACTATGCACTGAAGACAAAAAGATAATTTCTCTCTATAAATGTGAAAAGATAAAAAAAAAAACAAAAAAAAACAAAAAAAAACAGCAGACTGACAGAAGCCATCCATGCATGGGCTGCTAGGAGAGGCCTGTCCTCAGCTCAGTATTCAAGGCTCGCCATAAAATAAAGAACTGTTCAGAGCTTTTCCATAGTTCCTACTTTTTATCAGCACACATTTATGTCTTTGGGTGGTGTTTACACATGTAGATTTCATTGTGGTGATCTTGGTGTTCCTTATGAGAATTTCATTTTAATGTTTAAATTAAATTAATCTGGGGAAGCCGGGATGGCTCAATGGGTTAAGCGCTCACTTTGCAGTGCCAGGGACCGAGGATCAAATCCCGGCTCTGGCCCCAGCCCGTGTGGACCCATATGCTGAACTGGGGAGTTCCCCCAGTTCAGTTCTCTCTCTGTCTCTGTCTCTGTATTTCTCTCTCTCTGTCAAAAAATTAGTAAATAAATAAATAAAACTTTAAATTAATCTTTAGATTAATTTGCTCCTGCATTTACTCTTATGTTTTATCTTTGTCATGGAAGCAGCTTAGATGTCACCTGACCTTAGTTCTGGATTCAGTGTAGACCTTTGTTCTCTGCCCCTAATGTGATGAGCCAGCCTATGCTCCTACATTTTTCTAGAGGAATCTTTTTTTGAGGGGAGGAGAGGAGAGCAATTCTAATTGTTAGAATTTTAAATTCTAAATTAGAAATATTTTTTAATACTGAGCGAGAATCCCTCTTTTGACAACTGTTTGTTTCCCAGGACGTGCCCCTTGGAACCACAGAGAAGACTGTCATTTCTCCTTTTCCTCATGAAGGTCCGTCCATCAGACATTTAAAGATAGTTATGTCTCTCCTCAGGTTTCTTTTACATAAACCAGTTTTATTTGCTTGGAGCTTTTCTCCTCTGAAAGTCTCAAACTCTTTACTGTTATTTTGCCCTCCTCTGAGAATTTTGGAATTTTGGGGTTTAGTGCCCCATCTAAAACCCAGGGTCCACAGTAGAACACAGCGCCCCACAGGAGAACAGTGAATACAGCATATTCCTTTGATTAGGTCTCTATGTTTGTGTCTTAAAAGCCTGAGATTACTTCAGCTTTATAGCAGCCATGTCACATTTTGCATTCATGCATATACCCAGATGTTATTTTTACATAAATGATAGTTAAGCTAGCTCTCCCCTATCATCTATGCAGTCAATTTTCTTTAAATATAGAACTTTCTAATTTTCCTTGTTATATTTCATCTTCATTTGGCTCATCATTTGAACATAATCATACCATCCAGTATATTAACTATTTCCCAGTTTTAGGTCATTGAAGATTTTTTTTTTTTTTAAGATTTATTTTTATTGTTTTTGACAGAGAGAGATACAGAGACAGAGAGAAGTGGGAGGGCCCAGAACAGTCTCCATAGTTGTACATCATTGGTTTTTCCACATAGTTTCATGCCACAGGTGGGTGTGGGGCTGCACAGGGCAGGAACTGGGCCGGAGACCCCGGTGAGAACTGAACTGGGGGCACTCCCCAGTTCAGCATTTGGGTCTACATGGGCCGGGCCGGGATTCAGTCCTCCATCCCCAGGGCTGCAAAGTGAGCACCTAACCCACTGAGCCATCCAGGCTTCCCCCTCATTCAAGTTCTTGATAAACATCACAAAACAGACTTCTTGGTCTATCCCTCAAGTTAATTAGTGCTACTTAGAAATGCTTCTGTTAACCATTGTTCTTTAATCCATCTACATCTCTTCATCTTATCTGCAAAGATGCCTTTGTACATTCAAGCAAATTTTTATTTAGCACCTATCATGTGCAAGGCACTAGAGTTACAAGTGAATATAGCAGTTAGTTCCTGTCTCTTGGAGCTAAATTGAGAGACATCATGAAGTATTTCATTAAATGCTTTGCAGAAATCACGTTACACAATTTCCTATGATATTCTTATCTGGTACTATATTAGAAAAGGGAGGAAGCATTACTTTTTGCAGACTTTATATTGGCTGCTAATGATCTTGTAGCACCTGAAAATTGGATTCATTAGCTTTCTCTTTTCACCTTTCAAGTTTCAAAATAACTTTGAACTTCATCAGTCTCTGGAGTTCATTGATGTACTTTCTTTTGGCTAAATCTTCTAAAGCTCTGAGCTCTTTGGAGAGTAGTCTGTTTAGCCACGTTTTTAGTGGTGGTGGTGTGGTTGTATAAACACCTCTTTTCCCTCCTACTTTATTAGGGTCCTTTTTTATTTTTTAGTAAACTTCGTTAGGAAGAATTTCTGTCCAACTTCAGTCATTTTTCCTTCCACAGTCTTTGTCATTCAGCTTTTATCTTTATATTTTGAAGTAATCTTTCCTAAGGTAAATAGTTGACTCGCCTTGGAGTTTCTTCTTTTGATCTCTTAAAGTGCCAGCATTACTTTCTCCAAGATCCTGGTCCTTTTCACTTAAACTACTTATTTATTTTTAATTCACCAGAATTAATCCCCGATAAGCATAAAACTACAATATTTTGTCTGTATCCTGAAGAATTAAAGTATCAAAGTAAATCATTTTTATTAGAATGATACAAAAAACAAATATCCTCATAGTTCATCGAAGATAGCCCAACCTGTCTTCTTCTTAAGTGTGGGTTTTCCTGTCAGTCAAATGTCATCCATATCCTTCCTTTCCCTGGCCAATTCCCACAACTGTACCATTTCTTCCTGCTCTTCTTTCCCCTTTGGTCCAGTGCCCTCCATTGTAGTGTCTTACTCAGATTGTTGGATTTGCACATAGGCATTTATTTTCTTAAACAATTGTGAAGATTCCCTGCCTTTGTTTATGGATCTGTTTGTATAGAACAGCAGATTTCCTATAGATGTCATAGTCTATTGTTACCTACTATTACTTCATTTCACCAAGTCTTGGTGATTTCCGTGAGATTTATTTATCTCCTGTTCTTTTTTACTATGGCTACTTTTAAGTATAGTGTCTAACACACTGATGTTCAATAAGTAATATTTATGATTAATCTCAAGAAGTATTTGCCTTCTCTTTTAGGGTGTGAGGATATCATTGCTGAAAGCATCTCATTAGATACCTTAATTGCCATCCTCAAGTGGAGTTTTCATCCATATGGCTCTAAATGGGTGCACCGACAAGCTTTACATTTCCTCTGTGAGGAATTTTCCCAGGTCATGACTTCGGATGTTTTTTATGAACTCAGCAAAGACCATCTGCTTACTGCTATCCAGTCTGACTACCTACAGGTAATCATTTATACACCTCTCAAATTCATTGCCATTCATATATACACCAGGAAACCCATCTGTACTCTATTCTACCAGTTAGGGAGATAACCTACCCATGAATACCCTCTTCACGTTTTCACAACAAAGCTTTCTGGATCTGTGGCCCTTCATGTGCTCTGCTGCCATCACTCAGCTTTGTGAACCATCCCAGGTGCTAACCAACCACACCAAAAGGTTTAGGGCAGGAGGCAGGGTCAGAAGTACAGTATATCCCAACAGTGATTTTCTTGGCTTCCATTAATAATAGATTTCACTATACTTGTTTCTTATTTTGGGGAGAAGAATTAGATACTTAGAATATAGACAGTAACTTAAACAGCACAAAGTAAGAATAATTTCTACTCTACTCACATACTCATAGAAACTCAGTATATATGTTGTGCCAATGTATAATAACGTTTTCAATAACCTGTTTTTAATCAGAATCAGTTTTTAGCAAGTTCTGTGTCCTTGACTTATATATCCGTTCTAATTTGGTAATGAAAACAGTAGATTTAAAATATTGCAAAAAAATATTTTCAGGTAAAGTGTGTTCAAACTTTTCTTTTGCATTGCTATTATGAATTTTATGCTGAAAATTGTACAGCAGTTTTAATGTTATGAGGACATAAAAACCCACTGAGCCATTTTCTGTTTCTTTATATTTGTACTAGAAAAATTATAAAATGCTTCCATCTCAGTCAGAAATGCAGAAGAGTTAAATCTACTTAGCATCTGTGCTTTTCCTTTATACATTGCTTTGATTATAGTACAAAAGTTGTCATTTGATTTATTTGATCAAATGTTGGATTTGGTTTATTTAGGATCTGAGTTTATTAACTTTGTTTTACTATTCTGATCCAGACTGTGTGCATTATGGAGGTTAGGGTTTGTTAGTTCTCTCAGATAATTGTCTTTAGAAGCCTTGCATTTTTTCTTAGAAAGTAAAACCTTGTAGAGCAGCCTAGATTGGCTCTAAGATTTTAGGTAAAATACAAAGAAATGAGAGGCAAATTGCCATTACACCAATTGTGCTTAAAGGGTCTTTACTATTCAGTACTAGCATATCTTGTAAAGATATAGTCTACAGTCTTTTCTGCCAAAACAAGCTGCCATACTTGTTTTTTCTGTTTCTGCAGAAGATAGTAGCCACTTTGTGTCAGTATACTTCTACTTTCCTTTATCTCCATCTTGTACCCAAAAGAATTTAAGGCAGCTGTATAGAGACCATACAGTGAGGTAAAATAATTTTTTTTTTTTTTTTTTGACAGAGACAGAGAAAAGGGGGCGGGCCCAGAGCAGTCTCCATAGTTGACAGCATTAGTTTTCCATATAGTTTCACTCCCCAGATGGGCGCAGGGCTGCGCAGTGCAGGAACTTGGCCAGGAGCCTCCCGCATCGGCCCCGGCAAGAACTGAACTGGGGCACACCCCAGTCCAGCATATGGGTCCACATGGGCCAGGGCCGGGATTCGATTCTCAGGCTCCGGGCTGCAAAATGAGCATTCAACCCACTGAGCCATCCCAGCTTCCCCGTAAAATAAATTTAAAATAGGTGAAGAGAACAAGATAAAGAAAAAATAAAGTGGGAAGTAAAAATAAAAATTTGGAGGCAAGAGTGAGGCTACTGGACAGAACCATGTAATGCAGTCTTGTTATTTGCTATTGATAGACCACAGGTTTAATGTTGAACATGTCAAACATTCAGTGTAAAAAATGAAATGTGGTAAGTTGCACATTGTATTTACATTATAACCTAGGAAAAAGTCAGTAATGAAAATAATTATTAACCTAATTTCACCAAAATAAATACAAACCATTTTTTATTATAGGCAAGTGAACAAGATATCCTTAAATATTTAATTAAATGGGGTGAGCATCAGCTGATGAAAAGAATAGCCGACAGAGGTAAGCTTAAAAAGTTAGCTTGTGCTGTAAGTTTTCCCCAAAGCTTACTGACATGCATTCTACGTGTCAGTCTTAACAATAGCCACTGTTGCTTGGTAAAAATAATCCTTTAGAGGAGAAGGTATACTTTATTTACTAAAAATATATGCAAAAATTTACATTTTGTAACTTTAAAAGGCAATTTAGTTTTAATGTTATCTTTCCAGTGTTTAATATTATATGTTAACTAATTTACAGAAGTAGTAGAATGTAACTTTTCATTTAATGGTTAAAGTGTTGCAATGCATTTTGTTGGTGGAAATGTTCTGGAATTGGATAGTGGTGATGGATGCATAGCATTGTAACTGTATTAAAAGCCACTGACTTTAAAACAGCTAAAATGGTGACTTTTATGCTATGTGCATTTTACCAAAATATATGACTACCTATAAAAAATATATTTGCTTAAAAAATATGTATATTTTTTTTGTTTGTTTATTTTTAGATTTTGTGTAAGATAAAGGAGAAATAATACTTTTGAATGGTCTCTGATGATGCTTTAGAAAAGGTGGAAGCATCATATGGAGGAGGACTTTCAACTTTGGAAGCTTATAATTCTATAGTGGTCTTTTAGGGTTAGCGCACCCACCTGTACTCCTTGCTTCATAGAATATTGTATTCCTCTCAGGGGTCTCCAAACTTTTCAGCCCGCGGGCCGCATTAACTATCAAACAGCAGTTTGGGGGCCGACTACACACTCGAGGTCCAAATAAAAAAGAATCAAAACATAGATGTTTTTTTCAATTATTTATTTAATATTATTTTATTCAGATAAAAAGGTCTCCACGGACCGGATGAGAGGGCCTCACAGGCTGCATCCAGCCCACAGGCCGTAGTTTGGAGACCCCTGCTCTATATAATGAACCCAAATTAAAAATTTTTAATTCGAAAAATTAAATACAAATTTTTCTTCCCTATCATTTTTCAACAGCTTTATTTAGGTATAATTTACATACCACTAAGTTCACCTGTTTAAAAGTGTTCAAGTCAGTGATTTTAATTCATTTATGGAGTTGTTCTGCCATATTTAAAAATATATAAAACTATCAAGCTAAACTGCTTTTAAACCTTTTTATAGTGTCCCTTTAATACACTATGTCCCAAGCACTAGGACACAAGAGCAGTCCTCCTATTTGATTTTTCTTAATTTATTTCTCTCTGGCCACTATTAATTTGGGACATTTTGAAAATGCCAATATACTGCTGTCTGTCCTCCTTTCTCACAGGTTCTGTATTTGCAAATTTGCTTACTTGCTAAAATTTATTTGTAACCCCAAAGTTAGTACTCATAGCAGTTTCATGGACATTTGTAGAAATATGCAGTGACAAAAAATGAGTCCCCTGACTCACATGTTCTCAGCTTAAGGTGAAACAAGTTGGTACTCTGCCTTCCTGGTTCCGTTCTCATATTGTGAACAAATGTCTTTTCACAGTGTTTTTCACATTCTAATGGGCTTTTGGGGTGATATCACTGTAAAATGGACTCCCAAGTGTAATGCTTAATGCTGTCTAGTATTTCTAAGCACAGAAAGACTATGGTGTGCCTTACAAAGAAAATGTGTATGTTAGACAAGCCTCATTCAGGTGTGAGTTACAGTGCTGTTACGTGTGAGTTCAGTATTAATGCATCAACTGTATGTATATATGTATGTGTGTGCATGCATGTATGTATGTATGTATGCGTAATATACATACAGAAACACACATAAAACAAAGTTACTTTTTGAAAAGCTGACAAAAATATTGTGACCACAGGTTCACTAGAACCTAACTCTGTCTGTTCCTAAGCACTGGTTTAGTATTTGCTAATTAATTGTCCTTGGTGACTTTATAAAACATAAGTAACACCAAATAAAAAGAACTTGAGTGTATATGTTACTACATAATCATTACAAGTCATAGGTTTGTTATTGATGTAAAGTTGGTAATGTCATAATTATTTTAGGCAGGTAATGAGCATCCTTGATAAAATTTCCCTTAAAACAGTAGTTTTCAGACTGAGTTAGAATGGAATACTCTTCCACATGGATGAGAAGGGCGCTAAGCAAACTGGGCTACATTTTTGTTTCAGTCACCTTCATATACATATAAGGGTTCTGCCCTCACCTGTCATATATTTGGGAGATTTATATAAAATTTTATTTTAAAACAGGACACCATTACCTTAAGAAAAAAAATTTTTTTTTAAAAACAATGCCTTATATAAGTATGAAGCCAGATCATAGCAAGGCAAGGAAAGAAACCTCTTTTCACACTCTTGCAATAATTTTATTTCAAATGACTCCAGCAGAAGTGTCTCAAAAACTGTCTCTTTACTTGTTTATCACATTATTTAAGAGAAATACCAGTTTGCCTATAGACTGCAAAATATCTAACATTTATGTTTGTGAATGATAAAGATCTTATTTTTTAAGCAAAAAAAAAAAAAAAATACCGCTCCCTAAATTAGAGACATGATTGAAGATTTCCAAAATTTATTTAAAATTTTCCCACTTCAATATCATAAGCATATATGTACTTCAAATCTTCCCCCTTATACCAAATAAAGAAAACCTTTATTATCTGCTGTGGACGATGGAAATATATATCAGAGATCAAAGAGTTCACTTATAGCCAGTAAATTTTTCGTATTATGGAAATTTAGGGAACTATCATAAAAATCTTAAATAGAGTATACTTTATTTTACTGCTTAGATACTAGGTGATTAATATCTTGTTAAATTGCCGTTAAACAAATGGTAGCCTAATAAGCATACTGATAACCTACAGTGACCAGAAATAGCATTTGCCCTGTAACATTCTTATTGTACTAAAAACTGGTCACAAAAGTGAGAAAACTTAAGACAAGGTTCTTGGTCCAACTAGATTTTAATAGATTGTCATATTTTTTCCTTTGAGTTAGTATATGGAAGAGAATTTGTTATTCTTTAGTGCAGAACAATTGTTACACTGTCAGCATTGTGATTTTTTTCTCTCTCCAAGAACACCTCTATTAAGTAAACTTATGACAAACATCAGATGTGCCTGAGTCGAATGGTAATGAAAATATACTAAAGAAAGAAAGCCTTTCTCTGAAAATTTGGATTTGGTTGAAGACTTTATTTTCTGTCCCATAGAGCCAAACTTACTGAGTGGCACTGCTCATAGTGTGAACAAAAGAGGTGTTAAAAGACGAGACCTGGACATTGAAGAACTTAGAGAGATCCTTTCTTCTCTCTTACCTTTTGTGCGAATTGAACACATCTTACCTATAAACAGTGAAATCCTAAGTGATGCAGTAAGTGTTCTTCATTTATTCCTTTTTTAAAAGAAAATGCACTAAAATGTACAGGCTTATCTATTTTATCATTGTAAATGATTTCTACTAGTAATAGATTATGGTGAAATTGTAAATTCCATGAAGTCAGAGAAAGATGTCTGTTTTGTATTATATTGTATCTCCAGTGTTGGGCACATTATGCAAAGAAGTGTTTGGTGAATGAGAGTTGAATTGGTACATCAGTCTTACTTTTGCAAGAGAATAGTTTCTTAGGAATTAATTGAGCCATTTATCAGTGTAGATTAAATATATTATTACTAGAAAAGGAAAGGGTAGAAATTACCTTTGGAGACTCTTCCAGAACAGTAAGTCAGAAAGCAGGAAAAAAGGAGAATGGTTTAATGTGAAAAGGATGAATGGACTTTTTTTTTTTTTTTTAAGATTTATTTATTGTTTTTGACAGAGAGAGAGAGAGAGATACAGAGTCAGAGACAGAGAGAAGGGGGAGGGCCCAGAACAGTTTCCATAGTTGCACATCATTGGTTTTTCCACATAGTTTCATTCCACAGGTGGGCGGGGCTGCACAGGGCAGTAACTGGGCCGGGGTTTTGCCCCCCTGAGAATTGAACTTGGGGCACTCCCCAGTTCAGCATATGGGTTCGCATGGGCCGGGGTCGGGATTTGATCCTTGGTTCCTGGGGCTGCAAAGTGAGCACCTGACCCACTGAGCCATCCCGGCTTCCCCTGAATGGATTTTATAATTACATTTCATTTAAAAATTAATGGAGCTAACCATGTCACTTTTATAATTTTTAAAGCGAATTTTTAAACTAATAGGTGTTCAAATTTATAGATGGAAAAAATAAATATTATAAGTATCTCTCATACATAGATTTATAGCTTTAATGTAATGCTATAATATAATAGTCTTTTTCAACTGCACAGAAACATTATAAAAGTCATCTGGGGGGAAAAAAAGATTTTTTTTTTTTTAAGTTCTCTAAAAAGACCATAAATGAGGAAGGAAAACTCTTCCAGAATGTAAAACATATTTTTAAACTCTAATAAATTTATTTAATCTGTAACACTGGCATAACAGGTAAAACAAAATAGCCCAGAAAAAGATCCTAATTAATATAAGAGTTAAACATAGTAAATGAGCACAAATCAGTGTAGTGCTCAACTGAGTGGAGAAGGGAGGAAATTTGTTTAAAGTTAAATATTCATTTCACTTGCACACAAAATTAATCCGTTAGATTGAAAAATTAAATATTAAATTGAAATATGGAAAAACTAAAAGAAAGCAATTAAATATTAATGGACTCTCTGATTAGAAAAATGTTCGGTCACACTAGTAATCACACATACATCAAAGAAAGCAAAATAAAACAGTAAGTTATTTTTTCACCTATTAAGTCAGTAATTTTTGAAAGGGCATTACTGTCCTTTAGAGAAAGTATAGCTGGTGCATTGGTAGCATTTTCATTAAATACTTGGAAATAGCCTAAATATCTTTAAGAACAGGAAAAATAAAGTAAATTATAGTACAGCTACTCAACAGAATTTTTGCTGCCCTGTTAACAGTGGCTATAATAACTAATATAGCAATCTGGAAAATACTAATAATGGAATATAATTTAAAAGTATACAAAATATATTTTTTATGTATTCTAGAATGCAGTTATATTAAAATTTATTTGAAAAAAGGAAAAAAATATAGGGGAAGCCGGGATGGCTCAGTGAGTTAAGCACTTGCTTTGCAGCCCTGGGCCCCAGCCCATGTGGACACATATGCTGAACTGGGGTGTGCTTCCCATGTGGGAGGCCCCCAGTTCGGTTCTTGCCTCCCAGTTTGGCGCCTGCTTGAGGGGGTGTGCCTCCCATGTGAGAGGCCTCCAGCCTGGTTCCTACCCTGCACGGCCCCCACTCCTGTGTGGAACGAAACCATGTCAAAAACCGAGTACATACAGCTATGAAGACTACTCTAGACCCTCCTCCTTCTCTCTGTCTCTGTCAAAAACAATAAAATAATTTTTTTTTTAATGTAGCAACACTATTAGTTGTAATAGATTAGAGTTCCAAGTTTTTGCTATACTTTCTAAATACTATCTAATGCTATGTTTTATTAGTTAAAAAAAATTTTTAATTAATGTGGCAATTATACATTTATATTTTACAATTTACAAAATATAATACAATTATATATTATATTTCACAAGAATAATATTAGAAAAAAAATGTTTGTTTAAAATCTGAGACTCAAACCAAATTGAACCCTGAATTTGGTTTAGAAAAATATTTTAGAAATTTGGTTTGGTAGACTTAGAAAATATATATCACTGCTCTTAATTCCATGCCTAACACATAATAAATTCCCAGTATAAGTTTGCTAATTAATGGCTCTTAATGGTTAAAATGTCTTTATGTTCTAAGTACTATCTATGCCTTTTATCTACATTACCTTCATTTAAACCTCACAACCACCTTATAAGCTGTAGGTGTGTGGTTTATATTCTCTTAGCATAGGTGAGGAAGAAATAGGGCCACCACATTTAGTTAGCTGTGTGTGCAGTGTCCCATCTTAGGGTCATCAAGGAGCCCTTCAAGTGAGGCCCAAGTGAAAGATGTCCATGGTCACAAGTTTGTCAAATGAGAAGTTTGAGCAAGTCCACCTTACCCTAGAGTCCTAGCCCCTGAGCACTGTGCACACCGCCTATGTCCTTGTACTATAGATACAGGCCCTGCAGTTCTTGTTTTGTCTTTGGGGCAAGGGGGTTGAATGGAGGTGGAATGAGTTCCTAGATGAGTAAGGGAAAAAATAAAAGTTGATATTCATTAACAGTTCTGAAAGTTAGTCTAATTCATTACATTTTTAATTAATGTAGTTCTTGTTTTAAAAACATCATTTCTCTATTTAGAGAAAAATTGGAAATTATACTATCTTTTTATTGCCAAATTCTTGTAAAGATTTATTTTTATTGTTTTTTTGACAGAGAGAAGGGGTCGGGCCCAGAGCAGTCTCTATAGTTGACAACATTAGTTTTCCATATAGTTTCACTCCACATGTGGGCACGGGGCTGCACAGGGCAGGAACTGGGCCGGGAACCCCCTGCATAGGTTTCCAGCAACAACTGAACTGGGGCCACATCCCAGTTCAGCATATGGGTCCGCCTGGGCCGGAGCCAGGATTCGATCCTTGGGCTCTGGGGCCGCAAAGCGAGCGCTTAACCTGCTGAGCCATCTCAGCTTCCCCACCAAATTTTTTTTTTTTTTTAATTGTTCTTGACAGACACAGAGAGTGAGAGATACAGAGAGAGAGAGAACTGAACTGGGGTACTCCCCAGTCCAGCACATGGGTCCCCAGCACTGCAAAGCGAGCACTTAACCCACTGAGCCATTCCAGCATCCCCCCCCCCTTTTTTTTATTGCTTTTGAGAGAGAGAGATACAGAGATAGAGATAGAGAGAAGGGGGAGGGCCCAGAACAGTCTCCATAGTTTCACATTATCGGTTTTTCCACATAGTTTCATTCCATATAGTTTCATTCCACAGGTGGGCACGGGGCTGCACAGGGCAGGAACCGGGTCGGGGTCTCACCCCAGTGAGAACTGAACTGGGGGCACTCCCCAGTTCAGCATATGGGCCCGCACGGGCTGGGCCCGGGATTCGATCCTTGGTCCCCGGGGCTACAAAGTGAGTGCTTAACCCACTGAGCCATCCGGCTTTCCCCCCACCAAATTCTTTAAATGTTATTAAACATTTGAAATATTTTTAAGTTTCACATATTCCTAAATTATTATTTAAATGGTAGTTTGAACATTTGATTTATAGGTATATTTTTATCTTAGTAATATTGTAGTGCTACACAAATCTCTAGTTTATGTAAAAACATAATTTTATTTTCAAGATAAAAAGAGGCTTGATTAGTACTCCTCCATCAGACATGCTTCCTACATCAGAAGGTGGAAAGTCAAATGCTTGGTTACGGCAAAAAAATGCTGGAATATATGTTCGTCCTCGACTATTCTCTCCCTATGTGGAAGAAGCAAAGGTAATGAAAATCATTTTAAGATATTAGGCTCCTTTATTACAAACTATAAGCACAAAAATATGGTATTATGTAAATATTTGGAAATAGGCTAAAGGTCCAATAATAGGGAAAGTGAAAGTAAATTCTAGTTTGACTACTCAACAGAATAGTTTTCTGAAATGTTTAATTATGAAGCATGCTTTTATAACTTAGGTCATGTTAAATTGCACTTTACATTTTTCACTTTTTAGTTGCCTTATAAAATGTTACCTTGAAAAAGTTTCATTTTATTGAAATAGTCATCAGTATTTTATGAGCTTCAGGGTGAAAAAAATGTTCTGACAGATTATACACATTTTGTCTTCCTTCATAAACTAAAGAAATGCATGATTTCTTTAACATGTTTCTCTAATGGCTAACTGTTGGAAATTGTGTTTAGTTTAGAGTAAAGGTACAAGCTAAGAAAATTTCAGGCCTGTTAAGTAAATAGTTGGCATTATGTATATTATAACTCTTTAAGAATATGGCAGTGTAAAAATGAAATATAGTTTTTATTAGATGTATTCAGCCATAAGAATGTTGGGGTGGCCTTTTGAGGAACTAAAAGTTTTTGAAAGTCAGAAATCACCATTAAGCTTTATGAAATAAATTAACAGGCAGAATAATCTGTGTTTGGGTATAGAATTTAGTTATCTTAAATTTTTCTCTTTTTTTTTTGTATTTTTATTTATTTATTTATTTTTGACAGAGAGAGAGAGAGAGAGAGAGAGAGAGAGAGATACAGAGACAGAGACAGAGAGAGAACTGAACTGGGGGAGCTCCCAGTTCAGCATATGGTTCCACACAGGCCGGGGCCGGGATTCAATCCTCGGTCCCCGGCGCTGCAAAGTGAGCGCTTAACCCACTGAGCCATCCCGGCTTCCCCAATTTTTCTCATTTTTATTGTCAAGAGTTTCTAGTTTAAGATATATGAAAGGATTTGTGAGAAGTGTATTTTATTGACTAAGTTGATACTCTACCTCTTATTAAGTAGTTGACATTTTAAATAGTTCTAAAACATAGGTGGGAAAGCAGAATGGTTACATCTGGTCTTTTGGAAATAAGTTCAATACTTAAAGTCACCAAAGCAGCAGAGAGGCTTTTACTGAAGGTGGAGTCTGGTGACAAAAGGTCTGTGATAAACCAGACCCTCCATTTGGCTCTCTCTCACGAAGTAAGCTAATCAGTAGTCCTAGAATTCTGTTTCTCAGACAGTTGTACCTTACCTATACATAGTAGATAATTACCCCCAATAAATGTGGAAAATGCTTATACATTATTTTATTTTGACCATTCTGAAACTGGGTGAGATAGATTCATTTGAAACTGATTTTAACAGTTGGGTTTATTTACATGTCTGTTAAATTAATACCAGTATTAATATTTTTTCTTTTGTGCATTTCTTGTTGGAGCTGATATTTAGCCCATGTATACAGTGTTTTCTTACCGTAATTTATAGTAACTATGTATAATTTATTTCTGATTAATTTTATATTCCTCCTTCAAATTTCAAGTACTTTAATTAAAAAGAAACTTCAGAAGATGATTATTTTCAAAGGTATTCCAAAAAGATCCTTTAAAAATTAAATAAGTAGGGGTACTTTCTCCTTTAATCATGAATTACAAACTTCATACACTAGAAACAGTGAAGTAATTTCTTTTTTATATGATGACGGTAGTAATCTTTCTCCAGAGGTGATTTAACAGAGGTGAAGGGTTGACTAATTCTATTAATACTGAATTATTTCAGTCAGTGCTAGACGAGATGATGGTGGAACAAACAGATCTTGTGCGTTTGCGAATGGTTAGAATGTCCAATGTGCCAGACACACTTTACATGGTCAATAACGCCGTACCACAATGCTGTCACGTGATCAGCCACCAGCAGATCAGCAGTAACCAGTCAAGCCCTCCTTCGGTGGTAGCCAATGAAATTCCGGGTAAGGCAGTAACCTTGTTTTAGGCATTTCTATCAAATAATCTGATCTTTTCTGTAATCCCTTTATATGTGCTGATTCTTTCCAATACCAGTTAGGTATTGATCTCCCCAAAGAATAAGTTAAGTGTTTTGTTTTATGCTTTATTTTACAGTGACAAGTTTACATCGTTTTTCAGTTTAGCCGGGGGTTTCTCAGCCTTGGCCCTCTTGACATTTAGAGATGAATCATTCTGTTGTGGGAGTGTCCTGTGCATTGTAGGGTAGTCAGCAGCTCCCTCAGCCTAGACTCACTCACACACATCCCTTGGCAACAGCCTTTTGAAAACATTTTTATATGTCTTTCTAGACATTTCCAGATATACAATGTGAGGCAAAAATACCTCCCGTTAAGAACCATTGGTTTAGAGGAATTCAGATTTTTTTAAATCACTATAGGGTATTTCTCACATTATAAGACCTTTTGGGAAGAATATTATAAGCATATTTTTTGAGTCTATATATGTCCCCCAAAATGTGATCACCATTGGTTTCCTGGCGATCCAGATTCCCAAGATCTGGTTTGTGAATTTTATTATAATGTAGGCTTATGTCTTATGACTCTGGAAAGTAGCTGTCAATACAGGTATCACTGTCATGCCCAAAGACTTCTGAACATCTGTTCATATTTACTTTAACCAAAGGGCTCCAATACCATTTTCTGAGGTAAGAAAATCAACAGTGATCTGGGGCTCAGAAATTTATAGCTCTTGCTCATTACCACTGCAAGATTTTAATATGTATGTATGTATATATCAGCAGATTATAGCATTATTGGAAATAGCACCATTCATTTTCTGCTTATAAATGTTTCTGTTAAGAACAAATAACAGACCTGATTGACAGCTTTTAATTGAACACATACATGTTGTTCTGGGACTAATGTTTGATCAGTTGTTGCCTTGTCAGATTTGTCCACTACATGTTTGTTTAAAGTACACATTGGATCACGATATAAAGAGAAATATTTCTATACCTAATTTGTGCAAGTTTTGAAGCTCTGGTAATTAGGACAGTTTTTATCACCTTGAGTTAAATACAATTGAATGGCAGCATAATTTAATCTTAGAACTGAATCTCAAAAATGTGAAGATATTTAAATTAAGTATGCTCATAAAAATGTCTTTCTATTGCTTAACTAATGAGACATGGCCTTTTTTCTAGTGTCATCCTGATTCTAACTTGCCCACTGTACTCTAATGAAAGGCTAGGTAGTGTATTGGAGAGATGCACAGGCTCATATCCTGACTCTGCCACTTTATTTGTGTGACTTTGCACAAGTTTTTTACTTCTCTGAGCTTTAATTTCCATGTCTGCAGAATAGAGAAATTTCCTGTCTAGTGTTATTGTGAAGATAAAAGGAAGCACCATGAGTATTATAATATACTTAGGAGTTTGCCTGGCACAAAGCAAGCACTCAACAAATAGTAGCTCCTCTTTCCACCAAAATAATTATCAGTGACTACTCAGATATTTATAGACTTCGACCCCTCTTCCCCAGCCCTCTGCTGCAGCCTTACTCTAGGTTCCTAACCCATATTCCTGTCTCTAACCTTACTCACATTCTGGACTTTACACCAGGGCTAAGCATAGTTTTTCTGTGAAGGGCCCAGTTTCTGTTACAACTAATCAACTCTGTTCAACTCTGCCAATGTAGGCCAAAAGCAGCCATAGACAATATCCAAGAAGAGGGCTATGGTTGCATGCCAGTAAAACTATTTACAAAAAAGAACAACAAGCTTGATATAGCCTTCACATCACAGTTTGCCAACCCCTGCTTTAAACTGCTCTCAGAGTGCACTTACCTCTCACAGCTCTAATCCTGCCATTTCCCTGCACAAGTGACTACCTGTTGTACACAAGATACAAGTTAAACCCCTTCTCATGATGTGCAGGGTCGATCTTGGTCTGCTCTAGCCGTTTTCTAACCTTTTCTCTTAATGCTTGAACCTTTCAACCCTAAGTTCTGGCTGTGCCAGCTACTTGTGCCATATTGCCTCTCACTTGCATGATCCTTACCAGAAAACCTTCACTCCGCATTCTTTGCCTGCCTGGTTTTCTGTTATTCAAGACTCCACTCAGGGCTCACCTTGTCTGGGAAGCTTTTCCTGCCTCCAATCCAGATTGGGGTCCCCTCCAGGTCCCTTCAGCATCCTTTGTGTGTTTCTTTCTGTAACCATTTGTGGCCCTGTGCTGTTTACTTAGTTTACTTCACTAAAAACAGATCTCTTTAAGGACAGGAATCCTTTGTTCTGTCCAATCCCTGGTGCATAGTCAGGACTCAAAAATTATTTGAATACAAGAATGAATATATTTAAAAGCCTTATGAAATATCCTGAGATTCAGAAGAGAATATATGCAAGTAAAATTTTATTTAGACTATAAACTAATAACGCAACCTCGGAACTGTTTGATATTATCAAGAGCTTTGGGCACAGTGAAATTTTAAGACTTTAGAAAATAATTATAAATATATACATTACTTAAGTTGCCAGGAAATGAAAATATCAAAAATTTATAAGAAGATTCTGATGCAGAACACATGCTGTTTCTTTTTGTGCTCAATGGGTAGTCTTTCATGTAGCTCAGGTTATTTTGCCTACAGACTGTTTTTCTTCTTCCAGTTCCTCGTCTCCTCATTTTGAAAGACATGGTCAGACGCCTTCAGGAACTCCGACACACTGAGCAGGTGCAGAGGGCCTACGCACTTAACTGTGGGGAAGGCGCCACGGTCAGCTATGAGATTCAGATTCGGGTCCTGAGAGAGTTTGGTCTTGCGGATGCTGCTGCTGAGCTCTTGCAGGTGGGGATGGCATGAAGTTGTTTAAAATAGGGACCCATGGTTATTCAGGCTGTATTTTAGACATCCCAGGAGTCCTCAGAGCATGCGTTTTTTTCCTTAAGTGCTCTTCTGCACCTCCAGTGTATGGGATGACCTTGAAAGGCAGTGTGGTGAAGTAGGCACTGGCTCTGGAGTGAAAACTGAGCTTACCTCCTGGCTCTGCTGCTTACCAGTTAGTTACTTAATCACGCTGAGCATCAGTTTCCTTCTGTGTCAAGTGCATTGTCATGAAGATAAGAGATGCTGTATGTAAAGGGACTATATTTCTTGTACATCATAAACATCAGTGGTGGCTGTTGAAAGTGGTGTGTATGCCTAGCAACTGAAAGAGCAAGTGGAAAATGCTGACCCTCCACTGCTGTCTGTCCTTGGTTTGGTCACTGGATTTCTGGTTCGGGCCATTGTCATGCTTATAGATCTTCAGTTGCCCCTCTTTTTCCTCCCCCCTCCCCCTTATTACAAGTAATGTTTTGCATGATGGTTCAAACCCTATAAGCAGGGGAATTAAGAGTGAGTGCTGTTTTTTGTTTGTTTGCTTTTTGGTTTTTTTTAACTAGTAGGAAAAAACTCATTTCTAGTAATTAGGTACAAAAGCAATGGCATTGATTTTGCAGTGAAGATAGAATTTGTATAGTATAGTAGTCCCCCCTTATGTGCAGGGATTATGTTCCAAGACCCCAGGTGGATGCCTGAAACTGCAGATGGAACCATACCCCTGTGATAAAGTTTAATTTATAAATTAGGCACAGTAAGGGATTAACAACAATAACTAATAATAAAATAAAACAATTATAACAATATATGGTACTGTAATACAAAGTACTGAATGTGGTCTCTCTCAGAATATCTTACTGTACTGTACATAGAAAATGTAGACACTGGATAAAGGAACAGGTCACATACCAGGCGGGACTGATCCAGATGGTGTAAGATTTCATCATTCTGCTCAGAATGGTTCACAACTTAAGACTTATAAATTGTTTATTTCTAGAATTTTTCATGTAGTATTTTTGGACCTTGGTTGACTATGTATAACTGAAACCATAGAAATCAAAATTTTAGACAAGGGGACTACTGTAGTCTGCTCATGGCCACTAACTCAGAGCCTGAAATAAAAATTTAATTTCATCTGGCCAAGTGATTACCGGTATTTTCTTACCACTGACTCCAAATTCCATTAGTCTGAGTCTTCAAAGGGGAGGGAACATCGTGTGCTATTCTTAAGCAAGGCAGCAGGCCATTTGAGGTTCTTGATTTTTATTATTATCTGTGGTTTCCTAAAAAGATCGTCTTGTTTTATATTCATTTCTCTTTCCATTGCCATTCTAAATTTTATCTTAATTTGATATCTTAAATTATATAAAAGTTTTATAATTTAAATATTCCCTTATGTTTATCAAAATATTAAACTTATTCCTATGTAATAGGTAAGGAATAGTATTTTGTAGTTTTTATTTCAGACTGAGAGTGTACAGATGTTTTGTCAGAAAGTTCTCAGAGGGTCTCACTTGTATGCCTGTTCTTCCTTTGGTGTTTAATTGTAATTTTATTTTCTTAGCAAAGACATATTTAATTAGGTTTTATTTCCTGTTTTAGCATTATCATATAATCTTGCAAGATATTACTGACCTGCTTGCTGGAATATGTAGTTAAGCAGCTCTTTTTGATAGCTGTGTGGTAAACTACAGAGGCTACACACTATTCTTCTGTATTATTCTTTTTTTTTTTTTTTTTGACAGAGAGAGAGATACAGAGACAGAACTGAACTGGGGGAGCTCCCAGTTCAGCATATGGTTCCGCACGGGCCGGGGCCGGGATTCGATCCTCGGTCCCCGGCGTTGCAAAGTGAGCGCTTAACCCACTGAGCCAACCCGGCTTCCCCATCTCTGTATTATTCTTTTTTTTTCTTTTTTGTATTATTCTTAAGGTCATTTTTTCTTAGAGGCTTATGGCCTAGAAAAATATATTGTGCCTTTTACTTTTACTCTTGCTGAATGTGGTTTTCTTACGTCCTCACTTAACTCTCTCAGCCTGTAAATTCTCATCTTAGGAAGTCTGCTAATATCTTTTTTATTTCTTTTCTTTCTTTTTTTTTTAATCTTTCTTAGAATCCTCACAAGTTCTTTCCTGATGAACGTTTTGGGGATGAAAGCCCACTCTTGACAATGAGACAGTCTGGGAGATGTCGAGTTAACAGTACCCCCACTGCAGAAACCATGTTTACAGATCTGGACTCTTTTGTGGCCTTCCATCCACCATTGCCCCCTCCACCACCTCCGTACCACCCCCCAGCTACCCCCATCCATAACCAACTCAAAGCCAGCTGGAAACAAAGACCTCCCAGCCACCATCCTTCACGTTCGTTTTCTTACCCCTGTAATCATTCACTGTTCCACTCCAGAACGGCTCCTAAAGCCGGCCCCCCTCCAGTCTATTTGCCAGGTGTTAAAGCAGGGGCACCTGATTGTACCAACACCACAGGACTGGGGAGACAGATGGTAGCTGCCGCCGCGGCCTCAGCAACGATAGCATCTGAGAAACAAGTGGTAAGCTAGCACTTTAGTAACTTACCTGAAATAAAAACTCTGGACTGTTAGAAGCAACTCCTGGCCCCAAGAGCCCTAGGGGACTCAGCAGTGCCCAGGAGTGTTACTAACAAACTGAAAGCACAAGCTCAAGGGGGATGGAAAAGAAGAAGAGTGTAAGTGAGTGGGAAATGACAGAAAAGATAAACTGGAGGCATATATGGTGGGAGTAGTCAGTGCCTGCCTTATTTATGTTCCTGTGCGGGTGTTGGGAAGGGGGTAGGCTTACAGGGCAACACAAATGACTTTTACCAGTGTCACAGTGTTCTGTTCAAGTATATGTCCAGAATCTGCCCCTAACTTCTACCAGATGCTAGTTGGGGCAGGAAGCATCTCATCATGAACAATGTGGCAAGATTCCCCACTCAGAAAACTAGTCTTCATGCCTGTCTCTCCCTCTGGTGAGCTAGTCATCAGAGCCCTCATTTGAGAACTGGCAGGAGCTAGTAAATTAAGCAAGAATTCTTTGCTTGGTTTTGCATTGCATTGGAGGCTGAATTCCTGTATCATATATGTTTGAGGGAAAAAACAGTGATTTGTAAGTTTCTTCTCAAGTCACACATTGTCAGTACTGTTCAAGATAGAAACAAAAGATACATACCCTATATCAGCTCAGGGAATCTTCATTAAAATAGAACTAATTGGCATCTTGGGTCAAATTGTGATCCTTCCACACCTTATACCCTCTACCCACTCCCCCATTTATTCCCCCCAACCCCTCCCCAAAAGGAGAAACAGCAAAGGTTAATAGTTTGATAAACCAAATTCTCTACAATTATAGAAGTTCTACTACTTTGTATTTTAAATAAACCTCCCCTTAGTAATGTAGAACTGTACACTTGGAAACAGTGTAATTGATATCAATTAATGTCACCCCAATAAATTTAACAAAAATAAATAAATAAACCTCCCCTTAAAGGTAATTTATCTGTATGTTCATTGTAGTCTTGATTATAATTATTAACAATTAGAAACAACCTTAATATCCAACAGTGGGAGAATAGTTAAATAAGTCATAGCTCATCAATATAGGGGAATATTATGCAGTAATTTAAGTAGTGAGCTCAAAGAAAATTTAGTCACAATTATGTATGCACGTAATTTTGTAACAATTTATGTATGTGCAAAGAAAATGAGAAAAATGCTAACGTGTGGTTATCTCATAGGAAAGCTTCCTGGTTGGTTTGTTTGTTTGCCTTTATAGTTGTCTTTCTATTTGTCACTCTTAAAAAGGCATGTAACAAGATTGGTGAATGCCATTTTTACTAAGGGGGAGTCTTGGGCCTTTCTCTTTTAACCGCCCCCCCCTTGCTGTCTGTTTGCAGTGTACACAACCTGTGCTAAATGACTTAATGCCAGACATCGCCATCGGTGTGTCCACACTGTCACTCAAGGACAGGAGGCTTCCAGAACTTGCTGTCGACACAGATTTAAGCGCATCAGTTTCTGAAGCAGGACCAGGGCCTTCCCAGAATTTGTCATGTATTCCACAGAGGCATACACACACGTCTCGAAAGAAACACACACTAGAGCAAAAAACAGATGCTCGCGAAAATCAGCAGGAATATCCGGATCTCTATGACTTCTCAAATGCTGCTTGCAGACCTTCTACTCCTGCTCCTGGTAGACACACCCCTTCCCCTTCACAAGGTGGATATTTTGGTCCCGATTTGTATAGCCACAATAAGGCATCACCAAGTGGCTTAAAGTCAGCCTACCTACCTAGCCAGACCTCCCCTAAAAAGCAGGAAGAAGCTAGGAGAGAATATCCACTTTCCCCCGATGGGCATCAACACAGACAAAAGAATGAGCCCATACACCTGGATGTCCTTGAGCAACCTCCCCAGAGGTCAGACTTGCCTCTGGCAGCCCTGGAAAATGCTGGTAGTGGTCCATCCCACGTTAGAGGACGAACAGCAGTAGAAACAGACTTGACTTTTGGGCTGACTCCTAACAGACCTTCCCGTTCTGCATGTAGCTCTGAAGCTCCAGAAGAGAGATCCAGTAGAAGACTAGCAGACAGCGAGTCCCTGGGCCATGGAGCTCAACGAAACACGGATTTGGAAAGGGAAGATTCAATAAGCAGAGGAAGGAGGTCGCCGAGCAAACCAGACTTCCTCTACAAAAAGTCTGCCCTCTGAGTGCAACCTCCAAGTCGTCTGTGCCTGAGATGTGAAACACTCCTTTTTTGGTATAGCCCAACAACTTAGAGACCAGTTTATTGATGCCAGCTGATAACTCAGTTTCACATTACTTTATTCTGGTTTTGTATATACATGTTTATGAGACATGGCATGCTAAGAGGGTTATTTTGAATGCTGCATCTGTATTTTGTATTTGAACAATTGTGTGGGGAAGCGTTTTTAAGAGCAAGCAAGCTGGCACTTTTTCTCTACAAAGGGTGGGATTTTTTTGCACTTGTACATTTATTTTATCTGTATTGATTTTATATCAGTATGCTAAACTTTATTGCCACATTTAAAAGACTGTATTTTCATACTTTTTGCATTTTACTGTTCATCTACCAATTTCCACGTGCATTGGATTGCACACTAAGATGTATTTTCTTATGAAATAGTTCTGTGTTTATTTTTAATTACAGAAATTCCAAAGAACAGCACATCAAAATGCTCCTCTCTTCTCAGTAATTGTTTTGGTTCAGAAATCTTCCCACTCAATCTCTATAAATCTGTTGTCATTCTTTTTTATTAAGTCTTGGAAGCTGGTCTTCGGTCCTCCAGCGGTAGGCCAATCAGGATCCTGAAGTTTTCTAGTTCAATAAAGAACAGGCAGGAGAAAAGCTAACAAGCTGTTTGCTATATTCACAGTGTGGACATTGTCAGAATCACTGCCAGTTCTGGGGGTGTGCATCGGAGGGTGAGAGATGAGGTCTAAAGACACCAGTTTTCTGGGAATCGAAGCCGTGGAGATGGTGACATAACTTCAAGGCTGCACTACGGGATTTCTGGTTCTGAGTGTCTTCAACTCTCCAGCTGACTTGGGGAAGTGACTGCTTACTGCCTTCTGTTGTCTTGTTCTCTGTGGGGGAAAAAAACAAAAAGCAAAAGGGCTTCTGTCTTACGGATGTCATTTGGTGTTTGTAAGCATATGTTTTCTTTTAAATGTTCTTTAAAGTGTGTCAGAATTTCAGTGTCCTATAATATTGTTGCATAATGCTTTGTCACCAAAAAAGAAAAACCATTATTTTCAGTGAAACACTACATGTCCTACTTGAACTCCACTGGGGGATGCTGGTTTGGGATTTTACTGAACCACTGAGCACATGGGGTCTTTTAAGGTCCTCTCCCTTGGAAGGGCAATGTGTGAGCTAAAGACTGTTTTTTTCTAACTCTGCAATGTAAATATATTAGAATTTGAGTTTTTAAAGCATTTCAACATTATTTGAGCACTCACTTTGTATCTTTACAGACATAGACACACACACACAGCCGTAGCACTTAGAAGAAAAGAGACTCAGCACATTCCACCGTGTGGAGGGTGTATGGGAACCTCTTTTCCATGTATGTATCTACATATAAAACTATGGGTCACTCACACTCACTCTAAAACTATGCAGGGCTAGGGATCCTTTATAAGCCACCATATAAATGGATTACATGCACTTTTAAGTCATTAGGTCTCTATTGGGTGTCAGCAACTCTGATTTCTCCCAAAACTGTAGTTCTCTTATAGTCTCTTCCTACTTTACCCTGTGGATATACACTCAGGAATACTCTGACGTTTTAACACTCCTAGGCAGTCTCAGATGGGAACACCGTGCATCTGCGTCCACCGGCACTGCTGCCTCGCGGTTTGTTGCTGCTCATGCATTCGTGCGTCTATGCGGATGCCGTGTTCCGGGCTCCGGGTCTCCAGAGCTCACACTTGTCCCTGTAAGGTCAGCTGCGTATCACCTTTGAGGCTCCGTTTTTTAAAAAATAGAAAAACATAGGACTCTGTTCTCATTTTAGGAGGTTTGACTCTATAATATTATAGATGGTAGTGTCTTTTGAAGCCAATCTCTGTCTCTCTTACAGAAGCAAAAATTGTTAATTCCGTCATATTTCTTAAGGTGTGTTTATATAGATATATGCGTGTGTGTTGACATGAATTATTTTGATACAGTTTTAAATTTCTATTCTGAATTCGGACTGTAATGTGCTGGCACTGCAAACAGGAGTGAGTAGAGCTAATCTGAGTGAGGGGAAAACTTTCTCATCTCCGACCTATTTTTTTTTTTTTAATGACATTTGACAAGAGCTGTTGATGCCACATACTCATTTTTCTGAAAATTTATTAAACATTCTTTTGTACCCCCAAAGTGTATTTATAAAAGTAAGTGGCCACTGTTCATAGTTCAATTTGTGAAGTTTGCTTTTTAATAATTTAGTAGCTTACATGGCTAAACTCTGTGTATGCAGAGAACTTGCTTTATGGGATTGTGGACTAATGTGACTTGCAGAATGTAGACAGATGTGGTTTTTTGTGCGTGGTGGGTAGGTATTAGCAGACTCTCAGTGTATCTTGTGATGTATGGTTAATAGGGTAGGTTGAATAGCTCTGTGCCTCTGGCTTTTGAACCCATCTATTCAATCTTTTTTAATGCTGTACTAAGATAAATGTGAAGTCTGAGTAAGAGTACTCAGAAAAGAAAAAAAAAGTATAATATAAGATTTAGGCCGCAGGACCGGACATTTTACTTGGTGTAGAAATTTCTCAAGAACCAAATCTCAAAATACCAGATCTCGTCTCGAGTCCCCAGACAATCAGGCTGTCAGACAATCGCCACCTTTGGTGCCCGTCTTGCTGAGGTTAGAGAACTACCATTTAGATTAGATCCTGGGTTGAAAAGAGAAGATCCATGTTTTTTCAAGAGGGTATTTTTTTATATTTTTCTTTCAGTTTTGTGATTCTGATAAATAATTTAAGTTCAAGGTTACCTGTGAATCTTAAGGGGAAAAGGTAGTGGCATGCAAAGACAAAAATAATTCCTGACAAATGGTGTTTGATTTTTCCACATACCATACCCTTTCTCATGTGCCCCTGTAGCCTTTCTAGGCACATGTCCCTAGACCTAAGCTCTCCTGACATTTTGATAATCAGATTTTAAGGGCTTTTAATGACTTCCTTTTATTTGAATCTTCTTGTAGAACTGACACTTGACCTAATTCTTGGTTTTGCTTCTTTAAAAACTTTTTATTTCAATTGCCATCCTTCATTATTTGTTTGTTTGTTTTTTGATTTGTTGTTCAGGTTACAGCCATGGGCAGTACTTGGCCATTTGAATTAAAGGGATGATACAGAGTGAGGGGACGGCACAGGTGGTCGCTGCGGTGACGCTCAAAGCTGACCTGCACGTGTCAGTCTCTAGAGGTGAAGGGTTAATATTTCTCAGTCCTACTCAGCAAAATGTGTGTTTTCATAATGCTTAATCCACCTTTTAGGGGGAAATATGTTTCATAAAACACTTGTAAGATACTTGTTTTGCAATTTTAAGGCATTCATGTTTTTAACTGAGGACTGAACTCAAAGGGAAATACTTACTAGACTTTTAAAAAATTATTTGGTTGATTTTCAACTTTCTGTCAAAAGTTACTATTAAAGCTGCAGTGATGGGTGCTCCTCCCAGTTCTGCAGTGGTTTACTCGTCTACTAAGTAATTTACTCTCAAACCTCATTACAGATAAACTTACTAAAAGAGTTACCATTACACGCTAAAAGGTATTTACTATTTTTCATTAACACTGTTGTATGAACAATGTTTTATGTACAGTTGTCTTTTCGTCTGATAAATTGCTATAGCTGTTATGTAATTGTATTAATTCTTGACTTTTTTTCCTCTATAAAACCCTCAGACTGTGTGCCAGTCTTCCATATCTGAATATTATAATTCTGTGGCTATTTCTATAGAAAGATTACTTGCAAGTGTGTGTCTTGAAAATAACCTCTTCATGTCTGGGTGTTTACGTGGGTTCTGTCTCTTAAGAGATGCGATGAGCTCTGGAAGCTTCATCGTGTACCTGCACACGACTGTATATCTTGGTTTCATGGGCAGGTGGTCAGGAATCCTGCTCTTGGACAGAGTAGCTAAAAGGTAGATTCCTGAACTGCACTTGCTGTCTGTGTGCCACATCTGTACTCCAGAGATGGGGCACTTCTACAACATGCATTGCTTGTGGTTGTGCTATTACTGGTATAAAGTCAAGTGCCTTCAATGCTAAAGGCTCAGAAATTTTTCTTAAACTGATTCCATGTCCTATGCAAGTGTTTTCTACAACCTGCATAACCAGTACTTTGTAAAACTTGTTTACGCTTCAATTGTACATAGTGTTTTTTAAAGAAATATATAGTATTTTTATTTAGGTACCTCCAAACTTGAATTTGTCTGTGTGAAGCATTGTAAAACGATACATTTCTCTTTGAGTATCATTACAGTTGTACAAAGGTTTTCACTGGTTCTATTTTTCTACTGTTACTGATAAGCATGTAACACTGACTTTATCCTACATATAGTTGGCATTTCAAATAAATGGCTTGTCTAGAACCTGCGGAGTTGGATACAGTCTGTTCACGGAGTAGCCTGCATACCCCTCTAAGAGGTTTTTTTAATGTGAACTTCCCCCCTCTGTTTCTAGGATTTCAGTTATTCAGAGGTTTTTTATTATTATTGTGGTTTTCTTGGAAGCACGTGTTTGTCTGAATCAAGTATGTTTTCTCTTTTTTCATAGAGGAGAGATTTCATTTTACAAATTTGAGCCCATGTTACTTGCCCAAAGGTCTCCAGAGGAAGCTCAACATTCCACCCACAAGGACCCAGCATCTGGAATGTGCCAAGTGCTGTGCTCAGTCGGAGACCCAGGTGTATCCCAACGTGCACAGACTTCCAGATGTCAAAGACCTGGCTTAGATTCTGAGATTTTCTCTAAGTTCCATCCTAGCATTTCATGCCTCTCCAAGGCATTTCTTTCTGTATTTTGTAACCATTTTAGGCTTAACTGTAGAGTACCAACATAAAATCTAAGGTTTTTGTTAGTGAGCTTCTTAATATTCTAAAAACAAATTTGAATAACTTTTGTCTTTACTTGTGGATTACTCTTGGAAAAGTGAGTCCAGGCTAGCTTCCCACTTTATGCCTTATTTTTCCCTAGTCCATTGAAGAATATTTGAATCCACTCTTCCCAGAGTCTGGGAACGTGAAGCAGCAGACAAGACACCTATGTTCAGCGACTTTAAACTATAGGTGGGAATGGCATCTGCCCTAGAAACAGTCACAGTAGGAGGTTATGGCTAAGGGGAGGGCTGGCTTGACCTTGCCCAGGAATGAATGGGGAAAATCTGCTGTTTTCAGTACTGAGCACTTTTTTGTTCAATCAATGAAGTAGGTACTATTTTCTTTAATCCATGAATTAAATATCATTTTTAGTGCCATTTTACAAGTGATAAAACTGAAGCACAGAGATAACGAGTAACTTGTCCAAGGCCACACAGCAGTAAGTAATAAGAGCCTGGGCTCAAAGCCAGGCAGTTTGACCACAGAGCTCAAGTTCTCAGCTACCGTGTTGCACTGTGCACCAGAGAGTATGGATGCCCAGGCAGGGGGCACAGTGCACAGTGCGGTGGAGGAAGGCACAAGGGTGGCATTCATTTGTTCAGCAAACAGTACTCATCAAATATATAAGCAACTTCTACCTGCCAGACACTGCTAGGTCCTGGGGTGACAGTAATGAACAAGAGAATCACAGTCCCGCCCAGAGCAATGTTAGTATCTCAGGAAAGAAAAGACATTGAATAATTACAGAGGAAAGGCTAGAGGGTCTAACTGGTCCCAGGAAGAGGTCCATGTGGAAATGACCTTCAAAGTGCAGGTTAAGGAAGTCAGGACCACAAAACAAGGAGGAGGGACTCTGGAAGCTGAGCTGGACTCAGGTTTCTTGGAAGGTTTAGAAAACCCTCCCCAGGGGATGCTGGAATAGCTCAACAGGTTGAGCACTTGCTTTGCAACTGCAAGGTCCGGGGATCAAATCCTGGTTCTGGCCTGTGCAGACCTACACGCTGAACTGTGGTGCAACTAGTAACCGCTGAGAGGGCGGCTAAGGCTCTCCCGTGTGGGAGGCCTGCAGTTCAGTTCCCACCCCATGTGGCCCCACATCCACCTGTGTGGAATGAAACCGTGTCACAACTAATGATGTACAACTGTGGAGACTGCTCTGGGCCCTCTTGCGCTCGTTCTGTCTCTTCTTAAAATCTTAAAGCCCTCCCCAGACTGGTTTACGGTAGATTTACAGATTGGAAGTGTCCAATTCTGTCATGTAAGTCTAAACTAATTTACCAAAACTAATCCAAGAAGAGTCAATGCCCCTCCTAACCCTGCGGGCAAAATACCACATCCTGTGATTCAGGCAAAAACTATCAGCACCTTCTGTCATTTCGGCCCCGAGATTTCTAACTGCTCCCAGGTGCACTTGAGTGAGGCCAGGCTGGTGGGATAAAATGAGCCAGGCCTGGAATCAGGTGGGGGTGCATTTAACTCTAGTCAGCACAGCTGTGGAAACTTTCAGCTTCTTGGAGACGCAGCTTCCATATCTGTAAAATGGGGGTGGGCAGTAATACTCTTAGGGCTACTGTGGATGGATAAAAGGAGACGTACACCAAGCGTCCAGCTCATGGCTGCTCAGCAAACGGCGGGGTGCATGAATGAGCACTCCTGTTTGTGTATTTACAAATGGCGGGCACCCACCATGTGGCAGGCATTGGGCCAGGAGCTAGCACTTGAATCGTGAGCTGGAAAGACAGTCCCTGGCCTCACAGAATTGATGGTTCTGTAGAGAGGACAGGTGTTCAAGCAAATAAATTCACAGATATTAATGTTACTACGAAGTGAGATAGTGATTTGTAGATTAGCCACACTACAAGGTCTTAGGTCTTTCCATTCACCATTAAGAGGCCATTGGGGGAGGGGATGCCAGGCAGGAAAGAGCAGGAGAGCCTCTCAGCAGCATTTGACCAGCAAATGGAGAGAACCTGGGGAATAAAACTAGTAATCAACTGCAGCTTTGTGACTAAACTGTGAAGGTGCACCTGCCATCCTAGAGCAGCTCCATTTTCTCTCAGTTGCTGCTTCCTTTTATGTTCCCACCCTGCTAACCCAGGTGAGCTTTCCCGATGGAGCGGATATGTGGGGTGATCACCCCACTGCTGTGTCCCTCAGCTAGTGCCTTAGTGAATGAGAACAGGCCGAGCTGCACTGGGGGAAGAGAATGTAACAATAGGCAGAGCACAGGTCACTACGGATCATCCCAGAGTCAGCTCCCAGTAAGGGGCCTACTTCATCCCACAAACGCTGCTTCAGGTGGAACGAGATGAAAGAAATGGATGGTTGTTGTGGTTAATTTTGTGTCAAGTTGACTGGGCCGTGGGGCACCCAGCTATCAGCTAAACGTTATTCTGGGTGAGATTAGTATTTGAATCAGTCAGTGGACTGAGTAAAGCACATTGCCCTCTCCAGTGTGGTGGGCTTCATCCAATCAGTTGAGGGCCTGAATACAACAAAAAGGTGATTTCTCTCTGCCTGACTGAACTGGGACATCGGTTCTCTCCTGCTCTAGGACTGACAATCATCTCCTCTGCTTCTTGGGCCTTTTGGCTTGGACTGTAGACCAGTCTTCCCCGAGCCTCCATCTTGCAGATGGCGGACCGTGGGACTTCTCAGCCGGCAGTCATGTGAGCCAGTTCCTTATTCCATGTATATTCTATTGGTTCCATTTCTCTGCAGAACCCTATGACGGTTGTAGAACTTTTACATTTGACTCATGGAACTACAGGTCAGCTGCGTCTAGGGGCCTTGAGGCCTGAGGCAGAGGCAGGAGGCCAGGAGACTGGGGAGTGAGGGGGGGGAAACAGTAGCACCAGCCATAGGCCCCAGGCAGGAAGCCAGCTGAGGAGAAACCCAGTGGGAGTCTCCAGCTGGGGGGGAGTCAAGGCAAGGATGCTGGGCTTATTTCCTGTCTTTCCCACATTCCCCAGAACACACTCATCTTCCAGGGGGAGCTGAACTTGGCCACTGCTAAAATGCAACAATCCCTTGGATTGCTTTTTGAATTCTCTTCTGCTCTACTAGGGACCTTGAGGAGCTGGGAGGACTGCAGTTCTCCTGGCGTTGGTAAGATAACCCTGAGTTTCCAGACATGTGAGCAGCTCCAGGGCAGTAGAGAGCCCTTCACTCACCTGAGCCCAACAAGTTGAAAAGTTTCGAAAGGAGCAAAGGGCTGGGCTGAGGCCAAAGATGGCCTCTACGTTGGCTTTTTGGTTTCACATCAACCTCTAAAATAATGGCTGCAATGTAGGTGGACCTCGTTTTCTGCTCAAGCTGTGGGCTCCTGGCCCTCTGATGCACACAGCAGCATCTGAACAAACCCATTTCTTGTTCTGTTCATCTAGGTCCCAGCAAAGATCATGGGACCTCCTTCCCCAGGTCTTGTAAAGCCAGGGAGCAAGCAAGCTCTGCTGGAGGGGAAATAACCTGTCTGCCCCTCACGGCAGGAGTAGCTGCTGGGTGTCCTCACACTATACTCATATAACCTGCACAGGGAAGCTGTGAACATTTAAGTACAACTAAAAACAATTTGAAAAGCCACTATTCTGAATTGGTTTTAATTTTACAGAAACCTGATTAGAGTTTAGTATGTAATTTTAAGTCCAGTTAAACAATTCTACAAAAATGCACATACAATGCCAGAATTCCTTAAAAGCAACTAATAACATCTTCTTTTGCATAAAACATGCACTAACTGCCATATGTTGGCAAAAATCAGTCTCTATAAGAAGAGATAGTCCAGTACAGTCAATAAGAAAACCAGTTGTGAATAGGTAAAAAAAAAGAGGTTTTTTGGTTAACATAAGAAGGAACAGTACCTTTCATAAAAACAAGCCCTTTAGCACTGGGTGGTTTATATTGTGCTGCACAGTAACACATCACCTCTGAGACATGGTCCTGACCTGTCATAGTAAGGAACTTTCTGGTACCGGTAGTTAAATCAGACATAAGATAGAAACTTTCAGGCCATAAGAGTACACTACTAGTGCAGCCCTGCTGGGTGTAAATTCCTTACTTGGAAGAGTCCCGTGCTGGGGTTTGTAAACAATCTCCAAGACGCCGGTGCTTTCCACTCTAGCCTGTGGACCCCTTTGCTCCAAGGCCAACTCAGCAGGGCACAATAAGACCTCCCAGCTTTCTCTTCCTGAGGGTGTGCATTGGGAGGTAAGAGGCAGAAAACATGGGATGGACCATTTCTTTGAGGCCTTGACTTTCTATCAGCCTAGTTAATCTCATCTAGGGATCTGCGGGCACTCGTACAGGTGACAGCTGAACACACAAAGGAGTATTAATACACACTTGTGGCCCCAAAGCCTCAGATGCTTGTTGTACACCTCATAGTGTGTCATCTATTGTCAGGAAAGGCCTTGTTCCTCTAGAGGAAGAGAGCAACTGAGGGATCTGTTTATCAAAAGGTGTTTTCCACACAGACTTTTCAAACCAACTGAAAGGACTTCCCCTCAAATACAGGCTTTTATACAACATTCCATGAGGTTCTTCAAAAGATCTCATAGTCATTAGGGAACCAGCTATGGGCATTAACACCAACCTACATAAAGCTCATTATTTGCACAACATAGGGCCTTGTTTGGAACCTTCAGACTGCCTCTCCCAAACAGAGCACTCACTGCCCTGTGCCCCGCTCACTAAAAGTAAGCTAAGCCAGTATCTTTTTTCTCCAGAACAATTTAATGGGGAAAAATAATTTATTGGGGTCCTAGTAACATTTTCCTAATGGTATCAAAATAGGTCTGTTTTTAATATATGCTTATGAATATCCCTGATAATAGAAAAGAAATCCAGGGGACTGTAAACCACTGAGATCTCACAGGGTAGTATCCGGTCTGTGTTCTAGGCAGCAGAAGAGGGACTAAGACCACTGGCACATTCTCTCCAGGAAGCCCTGTGAGCACCGCAGTACTGAAATTCTAATGTTCTAGTGCCAGCAGAATTGTGAATGGAAGTTGCACTTTTGTTAGTAAATCCCTAACAAAGGTCAGCTTCCTCAGTCCTCCACCATCACACCATCCGATGGTCCTGGCGACTTCAGAGGTTGGGCCCAGAGGAAACCAGTTCTGAGATCCCTTGTAGGCCATGACCGAACCTCAGGAAGTAGGGACATGAGAGGTGAGCAGGCCTGAGGAAGCTTGGACCCAAGGCACCACGATCGCAGGGGTGAGGGGACCAAGGGGACCAAGGAAGGGCCTAGCTGACAAGAAGAGCTGCTGTGATGCCCCCACAGCAGGTCCTGAAAGACAATAGCTCTGAGGCAGAGCAGTCACATTTGGGAGTTAGAGCAAATCATCAGAAAAGAAATTAGTTTCTCAAAACCAAACCAAACTTCTGAAAACTTGTAAGCAAGTAACCCTGGTAGTGTCGGGGCACGATAGGGGCTGAAATCTGTGGAATGAGTTGCTTTTAGTTGAGTCAGAAAGAAGAACGCTGGTTGTAAAATCAGCATAAACATTGTGGCTACTGGAGTTGACGAGAGTGGAGGAGGCTGAAGGCCAGAGGAGGAGGCCTCTCCAAAGAGGACGGGAAGAGGACCACATGTGAGACCTGCCACTTTATTTCCAGAGCAGAGAGTGGCATTTTCAATGGCCTGGATGAAAAAGTGCCACACTCCATTCTAGCTGCAGTAATACTGCATCCCATCCACTCTTCTTCTCTTCCTTGACTGAAATTCTTCAAAGAACTGCTGGATGTCCTCTCTCTTAACAACCTATTGATGAAAAGCAAAGATAAGGAAAGGGAACTGACTTACAGAATAGCAGCAACTAGTTGTAACATTCACAAGTCAGACTATTGCTGACAAGAATTATTTTCATGTGTAATTAATGGTTCTCCATTTTGTAGAGAGCTCATCCAGACTCAGCGAGCCTGGCCTGTTTAGGGTCACACAACTAGGCAGAAGAGCACATGGTGCCAAGCATATGAATAGTACAGGACTAGGAGGCATTTGTAATCCCTCTGGAAGACTATTTTAAAAACATTACACAATGTACAGTCAATATCCCCCTTTAAAGTACTATATAGATTTTATTGTTAGCAAAAGAAAGGTTTTAGCCCTCAATTATAAAATGTCCTTCCTCTTCCAAGGATCCTCCTTGCTTGAAGGTCAGGATTGACAGAATCTGTACAGCTGATCCAAAGGCCTTCTCCTAAACTGCACGCACTGCCTCCAGCCCCGGTGCACTGCCTGCTGCATCCCTCCTTCCTTCTGGCACAGGGTTGGGAAGGGCTCCCAGAGAGACTAGTCAGCTTGTGTCTCACCTCCTCTTACTGACTTCCCTTAGCAATGACTGCACTAACCTCTCAAGCATACAGTTTAAAGTGGTTATTTTTTCATCAAAGAAAATGAACAGTTTACTCAAAACATACAGGATTATGATTAAAATTCTTTAACTCAACATACCGTGCCTTCATCAGCAAATCTCTTGAGATAGTCTTTAAGTTCAGTCTTCAAATCATTGTATTCTAAATCATAACAAAAATAGGACTTAAAAACTTTAGATTATCCATTTGCTTTAGAAACAATATTTCTTTACCGATGACATTTGAATATGTTAATACTTTAAACTAAATTTTTCTTTAAGTGAAAAATTTGTTCCCAATTTCTCCCAAATTCCTTCCTTCTGACATCTGTAACCTTTTTCGTAAGAAAAAAAGAAAAAAGAAAACCTCAAAAGCCAAAGATACCTCCAAAAAAGATTAGCTAAGAATTTTTTAAAGGGTTTCCTATATCTCTGGAATCTTAATACTTAAAATAACCTTGGACTTGTCAAACATTAAGTTTCAAAAGTTGTACACTCACTCAACAACTTGTATTATGTGTGAGGCACCTTGAGGGCTATAAAAATCATTTAGATGTAGCCTCTATCCTCAAAAAGCTTTTAGTCTAATAAAGACAAAAGAAAATTAAACAAATAGTTACAAATGAAAGGTAGAAATGATCAATGCAGGGAAGCCAGCATGGCTCAGCAGGTTAAGCGCTCACTTTGCAGCCCCAGGGACCAAGGATCGAATCCTGGCCCCAGCCCGTGTGGACCCATATGCTGAACTATGGTGAGCTTCCCATGTGGGAGGCCCCCGGTTCGGCGCCTGGTTCAAGGGAGCATATTTCCCATGCAGAAGGCCCCTGGCCCGGTTCCCACCCTGTGTGGCCCCCACTCACCTGTGTGGAACAAAACCATGTCAAAAACTGATGACGAACAACTATGGAGATTGCTCTGGGCCCTCTCCCCTTCTGTATACTGTTTGTCTAACCTGTTTCTGTCAAAAACAGTAAAATAAATCTAAAAAAAAATGATCAATGCCATAAAAGGGGCACAAAGGGGGTGGCATCCCCAAAGCAACTGGCTGGCTGGGCTGGAAATCACTGTGAAAGGTGGGCATGCTGGGGGAAAAATGTCAAAGCCTGCAATTAAGGCTTTGGGAATATTTTCCCCTCTAGTGGTTTCCTGTGAACCACTGAAGCAACCTCAAGAGCTGTCAAATAAGGTGACGTGCTTTGCTCAAAAAAATGACATGTAATGCTCAGTGAAAATTGTTTTTCACTGGACAAAAGAAAAATTTAGGGATTGCCAGGATAGCTCAACAGACTGAGCACTTACCGTACCTTGAAACCATGAGGTCTTGGGATCGAATCCCAGTCCTGGCCTGTGCAAAACCATATGCTGAACTGTGGTGTACCTGTCAACTGCTGAGATGGCAGTGAAGGTTCTCACCTTCCATGTGGGAGGCCCCCAGTTCAGTTCCCACCCCTCGGGGCCCCACATCCACCTGTGTGGAATGAAACTATGTCACAACTAATGACGTATAACTATGGAGACTGCTCTGGGCCCTCCCTGCTTCTCTCTCTCTCACACCTTATCTCAAACAATAAAATACATCTTAAAAAAAAAAAAAGAAAAATTGATTCTCTAATATTCTTTACTCACACATCTACCCTTAATCAAAAGAGCACATGTTGTGGTTTCTCAAACATGTAATTATTCTAACATATAACCCTGACTCAGTGGGAATAGCAACTTAATACCCAAAACATTAAAATTAAGCAAGTGTAGTTGAGATCTTCTATACAATTCCAAATTTAAACTGTTTTGTATTAAATTAAAACAGTAGCTCAAACACACAGTGATGGCAAGTGAGCTGATTCTGGGTGGTGAGCACATAATGCAATGTATAGACGATGTAATATAGAATTGTATACCTGGAAACAATGTAATTGATATCAATTAATGTCACCCCAATAAATTTAACAAAAAAATAAAAAATAAATTAAAACAGTAGGTATTAGTTGTCCTTATACACATATATTTTTTCAATTGTGAAGAAAACTTTATGAACTTCATGGATTTTTATATTCAAACAGTACTTGCCACAAATAAGTTCCACTTGCTGGACTCTGTTCATGCTGTTCAGGGTGTCCATTAAAGGATCCGTCCTGTCAGCTGCCTGTTCATCCTTGCCCTTGTTTTCATAAGCCAGAACTGTATCACATTCATCTGTCAGGAACAGGATATCTAGATCGCCATACATTTTCTTTAAAAAATAAAAAGTTTCCCTATTAGAACTGTGTGTCATTCTCAGAAAGCCAACTTCATGAGAATCACTAAAAGTTTACTTTTTCCAGTTTAACTGCCTGAGCCTTTGAGCAAAGAGTTGCTTGAGTGATTTATTCTTTTTGCGCAAATCTCTTAGAAAGCTCCTAACTTCCTAGATGTACTGTAACTTTCAAGTAATTTGTGTTTCCAAGCAATGCTATGATACAAAACTAAGAATTGCTTTTTCCCCACTAAAATGAAGACAAGCAAATAAAAAGTAATGCATAATTCTTTTCTTCCATAAGCATTCTGACTGCAAATACAATTTCATAAATTTGCATAATTAAAAAAATTTGTAAGTTCTCTACATTCCTAACATCAATTTTGTAAATATACTTTTAGATGTTCTTATTTTTTAGGTATCAATGTACAAAACATACTAACATTGAACTTCATCAGGTACTTACCATACAGTCTTTGCAGGTACATAACTTGCTACGCCAGTTCAGTGGCCAAAAGGTGGCAGTGTCTTTCTTTATAAAACACTTCGCTTTAAACTTCTGAAGTCTGCAGTCAGACTGCAATCCTATGTTGAGACTTTGATTCTTAAACACTGTCTGAAATAAAATAAAATTTTGAATTTTTTTTAAACTATCATAGTTTTCATAGTCTATATTTTGTAAAAGAATTTCTTTACACAAGATACAATGCTACAGAACCTACAGAATTAATTTTGCTTAAGTTTTATTTCTTTTATGGCCCCTACTTCATTTTACCTGGGGATCCAATTCCGTACTAGAGCTGGTGCATGGTTCATTAGTCTGCTGTGCTTTAACTTCCTTGTCAGCATTCTTTCTGGATTCTGGAATGTCCTCTTTAAGGGTACTATCTTGATAATCTCCATTTTCAGATTTTATAACTTCCTGATCACCTGTTCCATCAACATTTAGTGCCAACACATCATCCTCCGCAGCTACCTTGGTTACTGTGGGTGCAATAAACACACACAGACGTATTAAACAGGGAAATAAATCACTTCACCTAATTAAAAAATATTTCAGAATCTGGAAAAGGAGAGACTCAACTTTAGTATCTTGAATAATGCAAAATGGACATACCAATATGTTTTAAGGTTATGCCTACTTTATCCAAAGAGTTCAAATAATTGAAGTTTGTTTAAAAATACCACTCACTACTTAAGCACTTTATATGTAAAGGAGAAAGGAAAATACCATAGATGTTAAAGAGAAATAGGATACCTCAAGAAGTGAGAAGCCACAGGAAGAATTTAATTGCAAACACAGGTAACAAGGTAGTTTTAAAAAAACATCCAGTTTTTCTTTATGAGAGGAAGAAATAAAAAACGATGGGTACAGAGAAGAGAAATAATAAAGCATAGTGCATGATAGTATTCAATTTAATAGGCAATTAAGCCATCAGCTGACAGGGAAGGAAATAAAGGAGGGGGAAAACAATTAAGAAAACTCAATGGGAAATAGATACAGGTTCAGTGGAAAGTGAGAGAGAGAATTGGGAAGGGTATAACTAGAAAGAGAAAGTACCAAGTTTAAGAATGTTGAGACATGGGGAAAGCCGGGACGGCTCAGCGGGTTGAGCGCTCGCTTTGAGGCCATGAGGACCGAGGATCGAATCCCGGCTCCGGCCCAGGCAGGACCCACGTGCTGAACTGGGGAGTTCCCACAGTTCGGTTCTCTAACTGTCTCTGTCTCTGTCTCTCTCTCTATCTGTCAAAAAGTAAAATAGAAATAA
>PVKE010006255.1:0-13145 GCA_004027555.1 Craseonycteris thonglongyai
CAGTTCGGTTCTCTCTCTGTCTCTGTATCTCTCTCTCTCTGTCTCTGTCAAAATAAATAAATAAATAAAAATATATTTTAAAAAATCCCGTAAAACTTAAAAAAAAAAAAAAAAAAAATAGCGATGTGAGCTTTTCCCGCTGGGGTTAAAGGGCAGAAAGGCTGGGTAGGTGGGGCCTCTCCAGTTATACAAACCTGTTCGTCAATCAAATAGTGCCTGGGCGACAAGCCCCGCCCCTTGTGACGTCACCAGAGCAGCCCCTCTGGTGTCAGGGCCTCGGTTCCTCACCAGAGCGACCCATTTTCACCGCGGGGGGCGCCACAGGTTTGCTGTAGCGCGCGCCTCGTCATGCGCAAACAGAAAGGCGGTTTAAACCGCAACACGTCTCCCACGTGTCCTGCTGCTCCTTTTCTCGTCACTTCGGCAGGGTTGAGGGGAAGGCAGTGCGAGGCTCACGTCAGGCCGTGACAAGACGCCGCTCCCCCCGAGGAGGAACATGGTGGCGTCCAGTCCCCGCCCCATCGCCTGTCCGTTGAGGAGGCGGGGCGGTGACGTCAGGTTCTGGGCGGGGCCGGACTGTTCTAACTGAGGGCTGGGAGGGGCGCTCCTTCAGGGAAGAAGGCGGATCCGGGAGGTGCGCGCCTTCTCGGCGCCCACGTGTAACGTGCGTGGACGGGGTCGTTAACGCGCACGGGGGCGCGCCTGCGGGCTGGCGGTCCCCTCTCCCCAGCTGTGGGGAGGGGCCGCGGGCGGGCGGGAGCCACCCCCAGCCCCGGCGCCGCCTCCGGGTGGCCGCACCCACCGTGGCTGGCGGGGTGGCCCGATGCGAGGGTCGCGAGTCAGTGTGCACGTGAGGGGTCGGGGCGCAGAGCGTGGGGGCCTCATGGCCCTGCAGGCGGGCGGCCCGCGGCTCGTGCTGCTGTTCAGCGGGAAGAGGAAATCCGGGAAGGACTTCGTGACCGAGGCGCTGCGGAGCAGGTGTCTGTGGGGCGTGATCCAGGGGTGCGCGTGGGGGGCAGGGGGTGATGGAGGAAGCGTGGCGTGGGGGCTACAGGGCGGGAGCAGCCGGTGGGAGGTGGGGGGTGGTCACCAGTGCACACGCCCCCCTGCAGAGAACGGGGCGACCACCTCTCCAAACAGTAAGGTCACTCACACCAAGAAGCGTTCAAATAAGTTCAAGGCACTTCTTTTTTTTTAAAAATATTTATTTTTATTGTTTTTTGACAGAGAGAGAGAGATACAGAGACAGAGACAGAGAGAGAACTGAACTGGGGGAGCTCCCAGCTCAGCACATGGTTCAGCACGGGCCGGGGCCGGGATTCGATCCCTGGTCCCCAGGGCTGCAAAGTGAGCGCTTAACCCACTGAGCTATCGGCTTCCCCACAAGGCACTTCTTGCACGCTACTTCCTGTCCACGCATCAGCCCGTTAACCTTACAGATGAGGAAACTGAGTCACGGCTCAAGGACTTGCCTACGACCCCCACCCCACCCCCAGCCCCATCGTGTCTGACTCCAAAGGCAAACCGGGGCTCAGCCCAGCACCCGATCCAACACCCGGGGCTCATTGCACCTTCGCTGTGTGCGTGTATGTATATTATTTCGTCCTCGGCACCTCTTCGTTAGGTGCTGTGAGTATCATCAGTCAGCACCCCCATTTCACAGATGAAGAGATGGAGGTTCCGAAAAGCTCAAAACCCAAACCCAACCCAAACTGGCCAGCCTCACAGTCATGGCAGATGTAGGACTCAAAGGAAAACGTGGGGGAAGCCGGGATGGCTCAGTGGGTTAAGCGCTCACTTTGCAGCCCAGGGGACCGAGGATCGAATCCCAGCCCCGGCCCGTGCGGAACCATGTGCTGAACTGGGAGCTCCCCCAGTTCAGTTCTCTCTCTCTCTCTCTCTCTCTCTCTCTCTCTCTCTCTCTCTGTCAAAAATAAATAAATAAAAATATATTTAAAAAAAAAAAAAAGGAAACGTGGACGTAAGACCACCCGAGTCACCACGTCCGTGGCTAAGTGATGGTGCCAGGGAAGGCTGGTTGAGCAGAACGGAGCAGATGATCGACTGATGTACTGACAGCGTCGGCTGAGACCGAGGGAACTACCGTAGTTGGGGGTCGTGAACCCCAAGCCGGAATAGCGCCGGCGTGGGTGTTCACGCTGTAGTTATAACTCTACTTCTTTTGCCTGTTTCGGCACTCTTGTGTAATAATCCTGTGGATGACAGAATGGACGCGGGATCCCCATTTTACAGATGAGAAAGATAGAGCCAGGGAGGTTGGGAGCTGACCAAGTTAGATGCCCGAAGCGGACGCCTGTCCTGGGGCCTGAAGCCTCGCTTCACTGGCTGTGACTTTTCTGTCCCACAGGCTGGGAGCCGACGTCTGTGCCATCCTGCGGCTGTCCGGGCCACTCAAGGAGCAGTACGCTCAGGTAGGCGGTGGCTCTGTGGCTTCTGGTGGGTTGGACGGAGCTAGCGTCCCTGCTTTGGTTGCTGTGGCTGTCCCTTGAGTCGTTAGCAGGGTCCCTGTGACCACGGTTGGCAGGGTGATCTGGCTCTCGGTTTTCCGTGGGTGGGCCCTTTGGGGGTGTTTTTTGGCTTTTCCTTCTTTCCCACTAACCCCACTCACTTCAGCACCACCCTCCCCCCCCAACCCTCCAGAGCATGTTCAGGAACATGTGTCCATAAAAGGCTGGACGGGAAAGTTGGCAGTGCTGACTCTGGGAATTATTAGTAAGGGTGACACCAGCTGTGACCGGCTCGGCTGGCCTGTCACGACCCCTGGATTCACCCCGCAAGGAATCTAGTTGCATGAGGGGTCAGGGTATATCGTTAAGCGGAAACAAAACAAGATTTGGAACCGTGGGTAGAGAATGCGTCATTTGTATAAAAATGGGAGGGGCGGAGGAGTGGTAAATGTTTTTGCTCACGTATCCAGCCATCCAACAAATATTTATGGGGTACGATGTTCCCAGGTTAGGCCTGGCTCCAGAATAGGAGCCAGGCTGGGGGGTGAGGTACGGCTGGAGGGGCCAGAGTTTGCACTTTGGAAACCTCAGTAGGAGGCTGCTAGGCCAGCCTGCCCCTGCCCTCTGGTAGCCCAACCTTCGCTCTCATTCAAAACGAAATGCTGACGCCTGGATTTCTTAAGTCCCCGTGGGAAACCGATCTGATGGGAAGACCCTCATGTTCCAGGCGGCCCTTCTGTCCTGGTGGCAAAGAGCAAGGGGAAGCCGATTGGGGAGCAGGGGGCGGCTTCCGGCCTCACCTTGGATCTGACTGGCCGAGTCAGGGCCCCTCCTGTCATTGCAGGGGAGACCAGGGAGGTGGGTGGAGAGGCTGGGGCCCTGACCGCGTGTGCTTTGGGCAGGAGCACGGCTTGGACTTCCAGAAGCTCCTGGAAGCCAGCACCTACAAGGAGGCCTACCGCAGGGACATGATCCTGTGGGGGGAGCAGAAACGCCAAGCAGACCCTGGTTTCTTCTGCAGGAAGGTCGTGGACGGTGTCTCCCAGCCGGTCTGGGTAAGAGCCCCGGACAGACAACTGCGTTCAGAACACGCGTGTCCCCAGCCCTCCTCCCCGACCCCCATGCCAGCCCCGGGTGTGACGGGTCCTGTTTCTGTCTCCACTGCCTGGGAGTCCAAGTATCGTCTCCTGTGGATGATCCGAGTTGCCCCCACACTGGCCCCAACATCGGTCCTCATCCCGTGGGCTCCATTCCCCACATTGCAGCCAGAGTGACCTGTCTCCACACGTACACCCCGTCCTGTCCCTTCCTTGGTGGGATGAGCCACCAAAATCCTGCACGTGAGCCTGACCCGGCTCCTGCTACCCCTTGGCCCTCGGGCTCCTTAAGCGGCAGCTTCCTTGGTCTTCTGTCTGTTTTGCAAATAGATCAGGTTCCTTCTGGAATCCAGGCCTTTGCACGGGATCCTCTCCCTGCTCTGTCTTTCCCTCGTCACCTGTAGGTCCGGCTCAGCCCACGTGGCACCTCCCTGAGGCGGGGGCTCAGTGGGGGGTCTTGAGCAGAGTCGTGATCTGACCTTGGGGGGTGGGTGCGGGCAGCCAGGAAGACAATCTTTGGGTCATGCGGCCCGGCTCAGAGTGGGGGTGCAGGGGAGAGCTGGGTGATTCTGCACAGTTTGAAGACAGCCAGTCGGTTTTGCTGGGGCGTTGGCGGTGGGGTGTGAGCACAGGGGACGTGTGCCAAGGACTCTGCTCTGAGCAGATGGACCCATGGAGTTGTCACTGTCTGGGATGGGGAAGGTGTGGGAGGGACAGGTTTGGGCAGAAAATCAGGAGTTGGCTTGCGGCAGCGGGAGATTGAGAAGCCTTGTTGCCATGCCCCGTGGGGGTCACGGTTACCAGGGATGCTGCTCGTCCGTGTGTCTGTCTTCCCCACAACTGGAAGCCCTGAGGGGGCGGGTGGCGGGCCTGACTGGCTGGCCACGCTGCTCCCAGCGCCTGGCGCACAGTAGGCGCTTGCGGTTGTCCCTGTTTAGCAGTTGGGTGGATGCCCACGTCGGCGTCGGGGACGAGGACAGCTGGCTTCTTTACTCACTGACTCTTGATTCATTCATTGGACATACGCTCCCCAGTGCTAGTGTGTCAGATGGTGCCGGGTGCCGGGGACACGCCATGAATGAGCCAAAGTCCTTCCCCTCATGGAGCTGACGCTGGGGAGGGCAGACAGACAGACAGACAACACACACACACACACACACACACACTGATAAACAGCACAGCAGAATCAGGAAGGACAGGAAGGGGGCCAGGGTGGTAGGGAGAGCCTCTGAGGAGGTGACATGTGAGCAGAGACCTCCATGAAGTGAGGGAGCCAGGCAGAGGGTGTAGCATGTTCAAAGGCCCTGGGGTGGACATCCGCCAGCATGGCCGTGAAGCCGCGAGGATGGCAGCTGCTGGGAATTGGGCACCAGGCCTTGCAGGGTTCTGTAAGTTTTGGGCGGGAGTTTTGGGTTTTCTTAGGAGAATGACGGGAAGCCCTGGAGAGATTTGGGGCTGGGGGCTGGCCAAAGTCACGTTGACATTTGCAGAGGTGCCAGGGGACCAGTGAGAGTATCTTTGCTTCTGGCCTCAGTTTGCTCATCTGTAAAACGAGTGTGTTGGGCCGGCGGGCCTCCCCACCAACCCGCCGTCTTCCCCGTGGGGCTGGGTCCTCCCCTCTGTCCCCCCTCGGCCCCTGTCTTGCGGCTTCCTCACTGTGTGTCGTTGGTCACCTGCCTGTGTCCCTCCCCTGCAGCTGGTGAGTGACACGCGGCGGAGGTCCGACATCCAGTGGTTCCGGGAGGCCTACGGGGCTGTGACACAGACGGTCCGCGTGGTGGCCTCAGAGCCAAGCCGGCAGCAGCGGGGCTGGCTGTTCACGCCAGGTGAGCCGCTCAGGACCTGGGCCCCCAGGGCTGCCCCCTGGCTCTAGGCCACCTGCTCTCTCCCTGGCAGGCTGTGGGTGAGGCTGGGGGTGCCCCCAGGTTAGAAAGTGGGGTGGGGGTGGGTGTCCTGGTGGGGGGCAGAGGTCCCGCTTGACCTTGGCCTGGCACCCTCGCCTGGGCTTCTGGAGGTCTGCTGGGGGGGCCCTGTCCCAGCCTCCCTCCGGTTTGGTCACAGCGTGGAGGGGACGGAAGCAGCCGCAGTGGTGTGAGCCCAGGCCTTGCCCTGGCCGCCGTCTGCCAGGTCCCTGTGACTCGGGGACGTTCAGGTCCAGTGGGTCTAATGACCCTCCTGAGGGCTGCTCACCTGGGCACTCAGCTCAGGCTGGGCTGGGACGAAACCCTTGGCCCCTCCCTTTAAGGACACAGCAAACCCCCCTGGTGATGCGGGTGTGACCCTTCTCGTTGTCAGATGGAAAGCGACTCCCCCAGCTTCCCCGGGCGTCCGGGACGTCTGTGGGTTTGGATGTCAGCCCTCTCTCTGTGGGCAGTAGCAGGTGGCCAGCTAGGTTGGCAGGATCCACTGGGGGCTCAGGGTGGACCCTGGGCCGGGAGGGGCTTGGCTCCACAGTCTCACCGGGGAGGAAAGACAGGGGGCTCTGGCTCCATCCGTCTGGGGCCGGCAGCCTCCAGGCCACATGCCCCAGGTAGGGAGGGGGCTTGTCCTCACCCTGCCTCCTCTGCAGGCGTGGACGACAGTGAGTCAGAGTGTGGCCTGGACGACTTTGGGGACTTCGATTGGGTCATCGAGAACCACGGGGACCCACAGCAGCTGGACGAACAACTGGAGAAACTGATCCAATTTGTCTGCTCCCGGATTTAGTGGCCCGGTCCCCGGAGCACGGGGGCTGCGGCATGAGGGGGTCCTGGTCCCCCCCATGTGGCTGCTGAGATGCTGGCCAAGGTGGGGGCCACACAGAGGGCCTGGGGGGAGCTGGCAGGTGTCAGACAAGTCAGGAAACCACCTGGGTCTGGTCTCTCTCTGGACGGCACAGCCCCACCTCTTTTGGGGAGAATGGCAGGGTTATTGGCAGGGGTCCGGCAGAAGTAACGCCCTACGCCTGGTTCTGTCTCACGCCAGACGGACAGCTGCTTGTACATGTCACCGATCATGTCATGCTGCATGCTTGCGGGTGCTGGGGACATGGGTGAAACAGAATGACGAGCTTACGATTGTGTGATACAAGATTTGGTACAGGTGACCAGCTCGTTCAAAAGGGGCGTGCCTTCTGCCGGACCCTGTCTATCGCACTTTCTGTATCTGGTCACTGGTCCTGGACACTGAGGCGTCCCCGTGTCTTGGCCATTGTGTGGGGTGCAGAACATTGGGCTGCAGTGAACACGGGGTGCACATATCTTTGGGTGGCCTCTGCTTATCTTCAGACGGGACCCAGCAGCCGGGTGGCCGGGTGGTTAAGTTTAAACATCAAGGAGGCAGGTGGAGCAGAGGAGAGGTGAGGCTGCTGGGTCCCTGTGTGTCCCCGGGAGGGGTGCGGACTGGGATCCTGCCTCTGGGAGTTTGGAAGAGTCACAGGATGGGAAAGGGGGTGCCCGTGGGTCCCTCCCCATTTCCTTGACAGTTTGGTCCTGATGCATCTTAAAATGGGAGGCCCCCGTGGCCAGTCAGGGTCACCCCTGCAGGACTGGAAGTTCCTCCACACTTTAACAAAAGAAAACCTGCTATTTCCCTAAATGTCCAAAGCAAGAATAACCCTGGCGGGAAGCTGGGATGGCTCAGTGGGTTGGGTGCTCGCTTTGCAGCGCCGGGGACTGAGGATCGAATCCCGGCCCTGGCACGGAACCATGTGCTGAACTGGGAGCTCCCCCAGTTCAGTTCTCTCTCTCTCTCTGTCTGTCAAAAAAAAAAAGAATAACCCTGGCGCTAGACCCTATTGTTATGATAACGAGAGCTTCAGCTTTCTTCTCAGGACCTTCTCCCTGCCCGCCCCACGCGGTGGTCAGAACCTCAGGGTAACTGCTATTAAAGTCATTTTTAAATGTTGTGTGTATGTTCTTTTGATAATGATTTGCACTCACGTTCTTTTAAAATTTCTATTTGATTATTTCAGAACAGCTTTATTGAGAGGTACCATAGTTTGCTATGCATAATGCACACTTTTTTTTTTTTTTGCCTAAATTTGGGAGGGTAAAATACGGGTGTGCATTATACATGGGTAGTGCTAATTTCCTATTTATATAAATGTTGTTAATTCTTTGATTTATGTTTGTGAGTTAAAAGTGTAACTCTAGAAATCAATGATATCCATATGCAAAATAATGTGTTAAAAAATAAGTGCTGGGGAAGCCGGGACCGCTCAGTGGGTTAAGCGCTCGCTTTGTAGCCCTGGAGCCCCAGGATCGAATCCCGACCCCGGCCCAGGCAGACCCATGTGCTGAACTGGGCTGTGCCCCCAGTTAAGTTCTTGCCGGGGCCTATGTGGGAGGCTCCCGGCCCAGTTCCTGCCCTGCGCAGCCCGGTGCCCACCTGTGGAGTGAAACTATATGGAAAACTAATGTCAACTATGGAGACTGCTCTGGGCCCTCTCCCTCCTCTCTTATCTCTCTGTCAAAAAACAATAAAAAATAAATCTTTAGATAAATGCTAAAATTCCCTTATGATACAAGAAAAAGTATCTAAATATGAACAAATAAAATTTGAATTTAAAAAATTAAAACAAGGGGAAGCCGGGATGGCTCAGTGGGTTAAGCGCTCACTTTGTAGCCCCGGGGCCGGAGGATCGAATCCCGGCCCCGGCCCATGTGGACCCACATGCTGAACGGGGGAGTGCCCCCAGTTCGGTTCTCACTGGGGTGAGACCCCGGCCCAGTTCCTGCCCTGTGCAGCCCCGCCCACCTGTGGAATGAAACTATGTGGAAAAACCAATGATGTGCAACTATGGAGACTGTTCTGGGCCCTCCCCCTTCTCTCTGACTCTGTATCTCTCTCTGTCAAAAGCAATAAATATAAATCTTTACAAAAAAAAAATTTAAAACAAGATGTTTTTCCCAGGAAAGTTTGGGCCAAAAACGTGGGTGCGCATTCTACACTGCAAAATACGGTAGTCGGCAGGTAATAACTGCACGGACTTAGAGCGTGTGATGGGATGAATTTGGACGGCGAATCCGTCTGCACAGCCGTCACCCTGGACGCTTCCTCGTGTCTGCCCCTCCTCACGCCTCTCCCTGACCACCCACCACTGGTCTGCTTCCTGTCTCTGTAGATACATTTGCATCTTCAATAATTTTATATAATGAATCACTCGGGACGTTTTTGGTTTTTTTTAAGATTTATTTTTGAGACAGAGACAGAGAGAAGGGGGAGGGCCCAGAGCAGTCTCCATAGTTGCACGTCATCAGTTTTTGACATGGTTTCCTTGCACACGGGCAGGGGCCATGCAGGGCGGGAACCGGCTGGGGGCCTCCCGCATGGGAAGCGCACCCCAGTTCAGCATGTGGGTCCACACAGGCCGGGGCCAGGACTCCATCCTCGGTCCCGGGGCTGCAAAGCGAGCGCTTAACCCGCTGAGCCGTCCCGGCTTCCCCATTACTGTGATATAATTGTTTGCAGTGACGTGTACTGGTCTTAAGTGTACAGTTCAACAAGTTTTGACAAATGTGCACACCTGTGTGACACACATTCTTATAAGACAGAGAACATTTCCAACACTTTAGAAAGTGTCCTTTGGGAAGCCGGGATGGCTCAGTGGGTTAAGCGCTCACTTTGCAGCCCCGGGGACCGAGGATCGAATCCCGGCCCCGGCCCGTGCGGACCCATATGCTGAACTGGGAGCTCCCCCAGTTCAGTTCTCTCTCTGTCTATCTCTCTCAAAAACAATTAAAAAAAAAAAAAAAAAAAGAAAGTGTCCTTTGAACCCTTTCCATCCATCCCCTGCGCTGCCGGAAATGACTGTTTTGATTACTTTCACCGTAGATTGGTTTTGCCTCTTCTGGAATTTCAGAGTCATGGTTAGCGTCCAATTTTAAATCAGATTTACAACAACTTATTTTTTGAGACTGAACTGGCTTGCGGCTCCCTTTCAGTGCTTTTAGGATACCTCAACTGACCCATTTTCAAATTTTGTATATTAATTCCTCTCCAGAACATTGACGTGCCTTCAAAGATCTTTTTCTTTCCAAAGGGGCGCATAGGTGATGTGTTTTCTGACCTCCTGCGGATAAGGGTGCCGTTCTGTCGCTTGCACACGGGGATGATGACGTGGCGGGCTTCGGACTCCTGACCTGGTTCTCCCGTCTGCTAGTGTTGCACAATCTCAGGTCGCCTTGACTTTGGTCCCTGGGCAGGTCCCCTCCTGTTTTTCTGTCTGGATGCTTTTGGGTTGTGTCTTTGGCATCCAGCTCTGAAACCCAGATCCCAGCATCCTCCAAGGCAGGATGCGGACGCGTCTTACGAGGGAAAGGCTGCCGTGCGTTGTCCCCGTGTAACACCTCGTGGGGTTAATGAGGTGGACGTAGTCTCGGCCACCCCGGGGCCTGTTGGAGGTCACCTAAGGAGCTTGGCCCCCCACACGGCAGGGGTGCTACCTCTACCCAGTATCTTTGGAGACCCCTTTGTGAGGAGCTGGTCTCAGGGATGGCAAATTGTCGTCTCCCGAAAGGGGCTTTGGATTTTGGAAAGAACCCGAGGAAATCTGGTGGTAACTTCTGGGGCAGGGTGAGGAGACCCGCTTTTTTCTTTTTTTTCTTTTTTTTTGCTAGACTATATGGTGCCTGTAATGTCGCCGCTCTAAAGCTTCCTGGAAGCCAGTTCCGTCTTTTTTTAAAGATTTATTTTATTGTTCTGAGAGAGAAGGGGGAGGGCCCAGCGCAGTCTCCATAGTTGTACGTCATTAGTGGTGACACGGTTTCATTCCACACGGGTGGGTGTGGGGCCGCGCAGGGCAGAACGGCACCGGGGCCCCCGCGTGGGAGGCAGAACCTTCGCCGCCATCCTGGTGGTGACCACTCTGCCGCCGTTCAGCGCGGGGGGTTGTCTGGACCCTTCCCCTCCTGCTAAGTGGAGACACTTCCAGCCACGTCCCTCTGCGGAGCCGGTGACCCTCCCGGCACCTGCACTGGTGGGCGTTTGCGCCCCTCCGGTCTCCTGGGAGAGGGCGGGCAGGGGCCCTCAGGACCATGGCCTGGGATGTTCTGGGGACAGCGTGGTGACTCCTATGGGCCAAGGGAGCCGAGGGGCGGCAGCCTAAGCCTCAGCCCCTTCGGTGGTCATTCCTGACACCTGTTCGGCCTCCTTCCCTCCCTCCCATGCTTCTGATGGTCACTGCCTCAGCCCTGGCCGAGATCCTCCGGTGCAAGGGTTAGGGATTCTCGTCGGTACACAGTGTACACGGTTGTTTCGGTTCCAGGGCCGACGGAGTGACCTGTGGAGACCTGTGCTGGCGATTAGGTCATGATTTTATTTTGTATTCTTTGCGAACTGTCCCCAGACGGCCCCCGTTGCGGCGGCTCCAGCCCCATCGCTTGGCTGAGCTCCTGACTTGGGCTCCCGGTTCCTGGAATCCGCAGCCTCGGGTCCGCCCTCTGCCCAGAACAGCCGGCCCCTGCTGCCTCCCCGCCGGCTGTGGTCTCTGCCTCTGTGCCACCTCCTTCCCTGGTCTTCCTCCCCCACCCCCCGCGGCGCTCCCTGCCCGAGGTGAAGGGCCCAGAGCCCCCGCTGTCTAGCCTCCCCACCTGCTGACAGCTGGCCTCACAGCGCTTCCTGCTGCCCCGTGACGCCTGTCACGTCCCAGCGGGTAGCTCAGGACCTGTCACGCAGGAGGTGGGCAGTCAGGGTTGCCCAGTGAGTGAATGGGAGCGTGAACCCCTGGCCTGTCCGGTGGCCTTGACTGTGACGGTGACACAGCGTATGGTCCAGGCATCTGGAAGGCTAGACAGGCCATGGCAGCCAGTGTCCCCACAGCCCCTGCTTCACTCCCCTGCGGGCCCCTCCCCGCCCCACCTCGGGGGTCTGCCCTTGGCCCTCTCCAATCCCCTCTCCCTGGGACTCCCTCGTGGACACCCCTCAGCTGGAAACGGGGGGCCCCAGGGTTTGAGACCAAACCCTCCGGCGTTTGAAACCTGCATGAATTGACAAGGGGAAGCCAGTCCCTGAGAAGTCACGGGACCTTTTTTCTTTTGGTCTCTAGAGATGGCAACGTCGCTTGGGGACGAAGCGGGCCCTGTTTCAGGGAAACTGCCCAAAGGGGCTCCTGCATCTGGAACACCCGCCATAAGGGGTTACCCAGCATTCTCCCGGACGACGGAAGACTCCGGTCACCTGCAGGCGCACGCAGCAGCCCGGGTGTCCGGTTTGGTGACATCATCCCTGGTGTGCAGTGGAACCAGAGCTCTGGGGCTTCCTCACTTGGGGGGCTTGTGGGGAGAAGCCTTTCTCGAATCTGTAGGAGTGTAGAGGCGTGGGCTGCAGGCTGCTGTCCGTCCACGTGGGCTGGGCCTTCTCCTTGGGCTGGGGGTCTGTGGTGTGTCCCGTGAAGGGGGCGCCTGGCTGGCTGGACCTGGATGGGCCGCCGGTGGCTTGTCTGTGGGGTCAGGTTGTCACCTGCCCACGAGACTGCAGGCAGCATGAGGTCAGGGAAGGCGCATCGGCCAGTGTCCACCTTCGACTAAGCAGATGGATAAATACCTGTGGCCATAGGCCAAGAGCGCCCCCTCTTGGTAGGGCCGGGGCTTCTTCGAAGGGTCTGTCCTCCCAGGTAAAGGATGGTCCTAGGTCAGGAAGGCAGGTTTCCATGGTGAACTTCCTTCCTCTGTAGGTGGGCTGGGAGTGCCCGGGGGGCCTGTGGGCCCGGGGACAGGCCCACCTCTTGTAGCCGGGCCAGCGATCTGCTTCCTTCACCAGTGAGGGCTGTTTCCAGTCTTTGTTCCTTCAAATGGGTTCTCAATCCCTCGCTGTCTCTCTCCTGCTTCTGGTACCCCTGTGACGTGAATGTTGGCACACCTCATGTTCTCCCAGCGGCCCCGTAAACTACCCTTGTTATTCTTATCATCATCATCATTTGGATTCTTTTTTCTTTTTTCTGTTTTCTGCTGCCTTATCCTCCAAATCATTCGATCCTCTGCTTCGTCAAACCTACTGTCGATTCCCTCTAATGTATTATTTCAGTTACTGTGTTCGTTTCTGACTGCGTCTCTTTTTACATTTTCTAGCTCCATTCTTATGTTTCCTGCCTCTTTGTGGAAGTTCTCCCTGAGATCTGGAGCCTCCTCCTCACCGGGGTTCGGCACTCTGCCTCTGGTAGCTTGCTTGTCTCCGTTGGGCTTAGTTCTGTCTCTGGAGCTTTGTTCCGTTCTTTCATTCGGGACTTGTTTCTTTGTCTCCTCGTTCCGGCTGCCTCCCTGTGTCTGCTTCTGTGTATTAGGTAGAGGGGCTCTGGCTGCCGGTCTCAGCCGGGCGACCTCATGCGGTAAGTGTCCTGTGGGGCCCCGTGAGGCGTCTCCCTGGTCACCTGAGGTGCTCCAGGTGTGTCCCTTGGGCGGGCTGTGTGTGCCCTCCTGTTGTAGCTGAGCCTGGGTTGCTGCTGGCCCGTCAGTGGGAGGGGCTGACCCTCAGGGTGAGTGGCCGGGACTCCAGGGAAGGGCTGTGGGGCGGGGCTGGCTGCATGGGGCAGGGCTCCCCTTGGCAGGGCTCCGGTGCCCACCCCGCTGCCCTGGTGTGTGGAGGTGGCCGGGTGGTGCACTGA